>LOJH01021320.1:0-13779 GCA_001685095.1 Ellobius talpinus | reverse complement strand
GAACTGAAAGAACAATCAACAAACTTCATTAGTCCACTTACGTATCTTGAGAGGGTTTTTGTTTTCGTTTTCCTTCAGTGAAGGAAAAGCTTCAGACTTGGCATCTAAATTTGGAAAGCAAGGAATCAGAATTTGTTCACCAAGTGCCATTTGGAAATGTGGCCCCAGATTTACAGCTTTGCTTGTCACCTGCCTCATCCAATCCATCCAACTTGCTTTGAATAAATTCCTGCAGATGCGTGACACAGTTTCAACTTGAAACTGGACCTAACAGAACTGCAGAGTGCCCTGCCTCCCTCTTTGTCTTTCAAGATGTGACTGAAGGAATGCCACCTTTCAGTATTTAATTGCAAAACTTCTCTTTGTTTTATTTTGCTTATTTTCTCTTCTTTTTATTAATACAAGGTCTTGCACAGTATCTATGACTGGTCTCAAATTCAATATCACTCCTTCAGCTTCCCTAGGGTTAAGATTTTAGTTGTGTGCCACCAAGCCCAGCTTAAATTTTGTCTTCTTTAGCAAGCTGAAAGTATATGCTATTTGGAGAGAGCTAACTCCTACATGATTCCATAATTAGACAAATATTTGTACGGTATTTTGAAAAATCCTATCTTAATTGACTCATTATACAACTTGCACATACTAATGCACAAAGAAAATAGTTTATACTTATTAACAGAGTTGACTAAAGAAAGAGATTGAGACAAATATGGAGGCCAGTATTATCATGGCCATCAATAATTGCTCCAAAGTTTAACAACATTCCAAGAAGTGCATCCACATTACATAGAATGACAAGTTTGTGCACATACAGGAAGGTAGACAATAGGCAGAAATAATAGAGGCTAAATCATTACATCAAAACTACACATTAAACATTTGATTGAATCCAGGGATATCTAATTCCATGCTTTTAATTGCTATGCTTATTGCTAAGCTTCCCTATATCCATGGTTTTTACTTTTTGTTGACTCAGAGCTCTTAGTGGACAATTTTAGCTATGTTGTCTTCTTTAAAGTGTGATATACTTTCTATTTTCATATTTTGAGACACTGGGATTGCATAATCACTATTAAGCATCAAACATATTCAATAGGAAGAGGGTATCCTAAAGGATAACAGAAAAAGCAAGAAAAGACAAGTCCCAATTTTCCTCTAAGGAGGGAAAGCACAGGAGCCTCTTGGGGGGGATAGTCTGTCTGCTTTGTATCTCAAGCGTATAGCAGGCAGAGATATTTGGTGGTAAAGGTTTTTCATCTGCTTTCTAAGAAAACAGATATCTTTGATTTTTATAATGTTTAAAGTTATAATTTAAATGGACTGGCCTGACATTTGTGATTTGGCTTATGGTGTCAATCCTATGCAATCATTTAAAGCCACACCCAAGACTGATGGCGACCAGGGTAAAGACCTAGCATTTGTATTCAGTCAGGGGTCTCAGCTGAATTTATCCAGCTGCATTTTGAAAACAAAGCCAACAGCATGCAAGGCTGAGGTCAGTCAGCAAGCCTGAGCCTCTAGAGACACAAGGGTTTCTACATCTACCCTGTCGATTTGATGGGAAAACATCACCTCATTCCCATTAGTATTAATGGAGCCAATCATATGAATCCACTACATATCAATGCATATGCTCTTGTGTTTTGATATCTTAATGCATGAAATTACATCTCTGGGGAAAAGCTGCATCCTCGTAAGTGCTCCCAATTCCCATTAATGCTAATGGAACAGAGACACACACCCTCAGTGCTGCTCAGGAAAGTGGGCAAAATATGGAAGATGATTAGGTTTGGGGAGTATCGTAAGGGACTCGCAGAAGCTGCAGAGATTGCCTAAGATGATCACTTTCTAGTCTAGCTGAATCACTTTCATTATACACGGCTATTTTTCTCAGAAACATCAACAGATAATTGACCACACTCTGCTCTCCAGGAGAGAAACATTGATACTGATACCAGTTTGCATTTGGCGTGCATTTATCAAAAAATTGAGTGGGAAGGGCGAAGGAATCCTAGATGTTCTTGTGAAACAGCAAGGTGGGGCAGCTAGAAGGGGGAATGTGGGGGCTTATTTTTGTGTATACTGTCCCTTAGAGGGGGAAGCCCTGGGCCAGACTCTGTTGAGAAGGGTACCTCCGTATGTAAAAGTCTGACCCAGGAAACGGCCCACTTCTTTTCTGTCTGCAGTTTTTATTTAAAGATTTTTTTCTCCCCTTTCAATTTATGAGAAATACAAAATAAGCAATTCTGGCCCCCACCCTTTTCTCTTTGTAGAGAGGGGACTGCCACAGGCTCTTGTGTCATCTGAAGTTATTCCAGAGGTGAAATTATACAACATGGAGATAAGACTGTGTGATCAGAATACAATGAAAATGAAACTCAAACAGCCCTCACTTTCATCCTGAAAAAATTTGGCTGCTGCTTTTCCTCCTTCCTATAGAACAAAAAGTGTGTTCTCTGGTGACTTTCTGTGGCTTAAGGAAGGGATCCATCTGGGTCTGGTACACTTACAATTAAGACCATCACTTGTAGGTGGGATCAGGAGGGCGCAGATGAATGCTAGTTGACTTCAGTCCGGGGATGGCAGGGTATAAAAATCTTCCTGGATGTATTCACACCTTGTTTTAAGGGTGAAAAAAGTATGTCCTTTTGTCTCATCGTCAACATTTTTAGAAAAGCAGCTTAATCAGATAGTCCTTACATATGATTCAGAGGGCCGAGGACAATTCAAGGAGAAAAAGAAAATAAAGAAACAAACAAGGAGACAGGAATGGTTGAGTGTTGTCGTGAATCAGGTGTAGGAGGATGGGGAGTTCAAAGCCAGCCTGAGTTACAGACTGTGCATTCAGTCCCTTCCTACATAAGTGACACACTTCCTGTAGGCAGGTTTTTGTGGCTTTTTGTTTTTGTTTTTAATATTTTGAGTGCTAAAAGCTTTAAATCTACTCTGAAATTCTGATGTAAACACTGGAATTTATTGTCAAGAATATGTGTCAGAAGAGACACAGCTAAGCTTGAAGCATTCAATATCACGCCTTCTGGTTGATTAGGGCATATATAGCAATGAAACTGAATACATATTGTTGAGACACATAGAACACTCTGCACCAAGTGGCAGTACTACTTATACAAATGGTTCAATAAACAGAGTAGGTGAATTATTTATTTATTTATTACTTTTACACATACACATACATACACACACAAATACATGCATACAGTCTGCATTCAGGTGTAACACTGAAATCATTTAAGTACAGAAGAATCCATTATTCTTTTATAGTATTTCATTATAGAGACACTGACATTCTGCCTTCTCACCTGTCTCTCAGTTCTGGTGATTTCCTAAAAGAAAAGCATTGTGTCGATATGGCATCTGTGCCCTCTAGGAAATCATTCCTGTTTCCAATCTTTACCAGCAAAGAGCACCCTTCAAAAGTGTCCCACAGGGATAGAAATAGTAGATGACATTATTTTTAAAGCCCTTGAGAGACAAATATGAAGTTGCTAAACCCTCCATTTTAGCTGGTCAGTGGTGGCACACGCCTTTAATTCCAGCCCTTGGGAGGCAGAACTCTGTGTGTTCGAGGTCAGCCTGGTCTAGTTCCAGGACAAGCTCCAAAGCTACAGAGAAATCCTGTTTCGATAAAGCAAAACAACCCAAAACTCTCCACTTTAATGGACCTTCAGAAATAGGAAAACTTTGCTTTATGGGGCTAAAAGGTTGTGTTTAACAGGGTGATAATATCCAAACAATGGGTGGAGTGTCTCCAAAAGTGAACAAGAATCAACTCCTTAATCAACTGTGCTCTTCCTTGATTTTGCAGGACACAGATTACCATTTCCTCAATGACTACCGAAGAAATGTGTTTCCTTTTAGCTCCTACTTCCTAGAGGGGAGGAAAGAGGTTTTGCTTGATAAAAGGAAGTAAATCAGTCAGAATTTCATGCTAACTGCTTCATTGTTTTATATTTTTCAAATTATTCTTTGAAGCTGGTTCAGAGTAGTTAAAAGAAGAATTAAATTATAGTTATGTAATTTCCTTAAACCAAATGAATCTTACATTTTAAAAACATCAAAGTTCATTTTCTAGTCTTATAATTGTGGCCATCATTTCAGACTGATCGATCTTTTGAAGTTTTAGAGAAGGTCACAGCCAAGATAAGGGGCCTGTCCACAAACTCATTATTCTTAGATATGCTTCCAAATGATTCTATCTACTTTGTAAGTGACAGAGTTTTGATTCCTGCTATGGCCTCAAGATTGAATTTCTGTTCTGTGAGAGTTTCCCAGTTTAACCTGGACTCTATCAAGTATACTGAATTCTGTTCCATAAAGAAATAGGAAAGCCTGTGGGTTCTACTTATTTACCTGACATGGATCTTACTCACATCTTCTCTTGTATCTATCACTCTGAATTATTGCTAAACTTAAAACTTAAACTTAAAACAATTGTGCATGTATAGGAATTCCAGATGTATAGGCAGAGACTTTTCATTTGTTTCTTGGCTGCCCAGACCTGAATAATCACACAGAAACTGTATTAATTATGAGGATGTTTGGTATATTAGCTCAAGCTTCTTATTGCCTAGCTCTTACATTTTAAAATTAACCCATTTCTATTAATCTGTGTATCACCACTAAAGTTCCAGTGTCTGTCTCCTTCGGCAACTACATGGCGTCTCTTTGACTCCACCTACTTTCTCTCTATATCTCTGTTTAGATTTCCCACCTGGTTGTACTCTACTAAGTCATTGGCCGAAACAGCTTCTTCAATAACGGATGGTAATAAAACATATTTATAGCATACAGAGGGAAATTCCACACCACAGATGTATCTCTCGAGGGAACAGAACATTCATTTTCTTAATTTCTAGGTGCCTTACATAGGAAGAGTATCCATTCAGAAAGATGCCTCTTAGAAAGTGGCATCACCACAGCTTTTCAGTTACTCTGTGCTTGGCGGAAGATATGCAAAATGACAGGTGATACACAGTGAACAATAGCATTTGATTACTCTGTAGATGAAGCACACATATGTAGAAGTGGGCTAAACATCTAATATTTATAGCAAAGTGTGATCTGCAAACCTGCTAAAATCAAAGCTTCCTCAGGTAATGCTAATCAAGCTTACCAGAGAAGATGTCGATCAAAGAGATCTATAACTCTATACACCTGATGCTACCAATTATGTGTAGAAGTAAACAGAGGAAAAAAGTTCCCAGAGTGACTGAGCCCAATATGAAAGAGATAGATACCCTAAAAATTCCCTGTGGGCATGTGCATATCACACTATTTCTTGAGAACATGACTCTGATATCTCTCTTGTCAGGTATTTCTCCATAGATCATTGACACAGGACAGTACTTGCTCAAGGTAAGTGTTGCAGTGTTGAAGTTCTATGTCTACATCACCTTGCTTCTGGTGTTATTTTCCCCAGCCTTGTTTCAAGAAGATGGTTTGTTATGGTACGGTTTGAGTAGAGAGAAGGTGCAAAGATTTCATCTTCAATAACTATTCAATGTATTCTGAAATGTGTTCCAAATGACATTACAGAAAACCACACCATAAAAAAGAAACTTTGTCAATTTATCAAATTCAGGACCAAGAATTCAAAAAAAACCTTTCAATCTGAAAAGTGGTAATGTATCCATTTATTCAGCCTATACTTCTGAGCATTATTTTTTCTAACTTTCTCCTTTAATCTAGAAAATAGGAGCTATGTTTGAATTTTATCTAAAGTAAAAATGATTGAGCTCTACGTAAGATTTCTGAAGGACTGATCTGAGGAAAATCCACAGTGGATCCTGGAAAATCAATGTCTGTGACTCACACGGCTCGACACTTAAGCTTTCCTTTGTCTATTCATTGTTCTCTCCTACACTAATGCTTTGACATTTTAAGGAATTGAAGATATATGGGGTAGGATTTATTAGTCTGGGTAGGTAGGTAGGTCAAACTGTGAAAGTAAACACACCTGTGATTTCAATGCAGAAGCACAGCAAAGGTGTGTTTCTTGTTTATAGGATACCATGTAAGCTTTCAAGGGAGAACTACCCTCCTTAAGGAATCTCTCCTTCGTACCATAGTCTTTAACTATACCATCAGAAAGATATGGCATCCTGTTTACCAAAGCAAACTCATAGAATATGGAAGAACATACATGGTATTTCCAAAGATCCATCTTTGTCCTCTGCCCATTGGCCAGCACCATCCACAGCAAAGGGACAGGGGGTATTTACTGTCCCCATGTTCCTGGAACCAGATTTGATAGAAGTCTGTGTTATGATCTTTATAATCCCCAAGAAACAATTTCACTTGTGTTAGAAAAATTCTAGCTCTCAGGTTTTAATTTTCCTCCTTCATAATCTCCAGGTGCTCCTTTGATACAAAGGCAGAGAGCAGAGAAACAGCATTAACTTTTGTTTGTGCTGAACAGAAGGGCACAGTGGCTGATGTTTCCAGGTCATGATTTATTGGTTCCTCTGAACCACTGCAATGCTGTATTCTTCCAGGACACTCAGCAACACAGCAGGCCTTTTTAAGAATCCCAACTGGCTCCCAGGCTGAATACAAGAGGAGGAAAAGGAGTCAGTTGAAATGGAAATCTGCTCACACCAAAAATAGACCTCTCAGGAGGGTTGTCTTGAAAAAGAACTCAGGGCTTGGTAGTTCTGGGTGACATATGTTGAACCATTTAAATTTTGTTTCTCTCCACACTTTAGTCAGAAAATAAAGGAATTTGAAACAGTGGGGGAAAAAGAAAAGATTTTAACATTAAGAGGCATCTCAGGCATTTCTCTCAGACCAGGGTAGCCAAAGCATTGGTCAGCCCAAGCTGTTTTCCATTTCCTCTTCGTGTTTCTGACACATAATTCCACAAAGTCCTGTTAAAGGACAGTCCTATAATACAGACTATTTTTGTCCTACACCTCTCTAAGTCATCTGGTTATCCTCTTGGGAAATGTGTATCTAACATTTTTTTCTCTGTTCTTTCTATCATTAGGGCATTCAAAGGTCCCCTTTCAAAGCTCTCAGCTCCCCAAGCCTTTCTCTGCACTTTGTAAGACACAGACCCTTTCTCTGTGATCTCCTCTAAATGGGTGAGGACTTAATTTCACACTGACCAGATCAATAAACCTTGTAAGGATTGTAGCAGTGTATTTTCAGAGAGGTCAATTGGTTCTTGGCACAAGGTTTTGCTTTGCGATTTAGGAGCAACAACATGAGGCTTTAGGTTTAGGTTCACTTTGTTGTTTGGAATAGCATGACTTTTCTGATGTATGTGGCTTATGTTCTTTGGCCATCTCTGATGATGCCATTTCGTCAACCTACTCAGAAATGGATGCTAAGGCTAAGTCTCCATGGATCATCAGGCTAAGCCACGAGTTGTATGTGTGTTTCCCAGATTGAGCTGGGAAAGTGTCTCTGAGGATTCAACTCCTAACCCTTCACTCTCTCCTCTACAATATGTCCACACTGCTTTGCTATGTTGCTTTCTTCAGTAGTAGAATAGGGACCCTAATTCTGTCTGCTTGTACTCATATGACAGGATTTGACCAGTGAGATGTTAATAAGGACATCATGAGGGGAGAGCATGATGTATTTTGTGGCTGGCTTAACCTAGGTTTTCCTACAATCCACCTTAGGAAGAACTTACTTTTGGTATTGGTCTAGGTTCACACTGATGGACATATAAAAGGTAAGAGGCTGTCTTTGTCCACTCAAACTAGGACATCCACACAAAATTATCTAGTTACATTCCCACCCTATTCCAATCTTAGTAAAGTAAGAAAACAAACATTTCTAGAGATCAATACATTTTTTTTTGGAAGAATGGGGCCTCAGCACATTTAAGAAAACAAACACATAGGCACTTCAAAGACAGAAGAGGAGTCAAAGGATCTTTTCTGATCTTGAGGAAAAAGTACACAATACAGCCTAAGAAAGTTGTACCCTTCCCAACAAGACCCTGGGCAGTATGACCACACAGCCCCCTGTGGGCCATTGGTACAAAGCTACTCTGTGACACTGACAGTCCCTCCACCTGCAGACATTCTTCTGTCAAATTTGCTAATAGTGTTCTTCCTCGGATGTCATGATTCCAACCTGGCTTAAGCATGAGTGGCATAGTGTGACAGGCAAGAGAATGAGCCCTGGGACCTACTTAAAGCTGGGTTTTATTCTCAGTCCTGTCATTTTATTTATTTGGGTATTTAAGATATTTGAGCCTTGGTTTTCTTATCTGAAAAGAATCAGTTTTGAATTATATTTTATAAAATCACTGTAGAGAATTAATGTTTTAAGACACGTAGAATACATAGGACAGCACCAGCAATTTAGTATGTTCTCAGCAGGCATTAGATATTTTTATTATCATCATCATTATTTAACCAAAATTGAGGGCATGTAAGTCTACAGTATACTGCTGGGTACCGCGTGGAGAATTTTGATGATTATAAGACTTGGTTACTAATCCAAAGGAATATATAATATAATATAATATGATAATTTTGTGTCTTAAATTTTGCTGAGTTCATTTACTAATTCTAATAGTTGAAGATATTAATAGTTATTATCAACAGACTAACTGATATATGAGAAAGAACATTCAAAAAGGAAACTGTGAACTCAGCAAAATTTAATGAATCTCTATAAAAATTTCTAAGTACAAAGAAAATTTCACCTGAACATAAAGTATTTTGTTCGTTTTCCTTTGTGACAAGGCCTTCAGTAGCCTTTGCTTGGCTTCAGACTCACTGTGCTGCAATCTGTCTTGAGTTCCTTTTCTTCTGGCCTCAACGCCCCTCTCCAGGTTCTGGGATTACAGGCACCATAACCATGTCCAGCTAAGATAATTTTACTTCATTTCCAACTTGAACAACTTTGTTTACTTTTGTTGCTGAAAACTTCTGGCCACGACTTTCAGCATTATATTGAATAGAAGTGATCAGAATAGACTTTTTTTCCTTTTTCCTTAAAATGCTTTTTGGTTTCATATACTACATCAATTATGCTAAAATACTTTCCTTTTATACCTACCGTCATAAAATAGTGATGATTTTTGTCAATGACATTTTTTACTCATTGGAAGTATTTTACAGACTGAACGATTAACACTTTATCTGATTTTCATAAGTTAAAATAACATTGCATCACTTGGTCATGATTTAAAATCTTTTAAATTTGCTTTTGGGCTTGATTTTCTATCTTTGATGAATTTTGCACAGACATTTGGCAAAAATTTGATCTGTTACTTTTCTTTTCTTGTGTCATCTTTGTAAAACTTTTATCTAAGGTTAATTCTGGCTTTACAATGTAGAATGGGATATATTATTGCCTTGCCAGTTTCTTTTTGAATAGCTTAAGAATAATTGGCACTAATTATTCTTCAAATATTTGCTGAAGTAAATGTCATATCTAATCCTGGGCTTTTCTCTGTTTGGCATAAATAACTTTTTAATGGATGTGTGTGTGTTTGTGTGTGTGTATGTATACATATATATATATATATTGCTAATATATTGAGCAATGAATGTAGATATATTCACATTTGCTCTGTTTTTCATTTATTGTTTGGCAATCATCTTTCCATGGAAATGCACAAATAAATACAGGCATATAAACACAATTTTTGTAAATCACTAGAACGTAGGTCATATATGTAATTGTAGAGTCAGAAGATGTATATCCTAAGAATAAAGATATTTTATGTAACTACAGTCAATCATGGTTTGCAGACTATTTATGGAACTATCTAGTCTAAGATCATACATTTCACTTAATTATCCATCTCTTTAATTTCCTTTAATCTGGGACTGTTCCTCAGCCTACTTTTAGTCATATTATTGCATTTTCAGATAATCAACCTGGTCTTATCTTGGAAACATTTGAAGAGTTTTCACAACTATGTCAAAGTTACACAGTACACATAGTAGTACATCCAATGTCCTTATTGAAATCTTATAATTACAAACATACAAAGTGCATTTTCCCTCATTAGTGCTAACAGTTTTGGTCACCTGGTCAATGCATTGTATTTACCCAAAGGATTTTCCAGGTATTCAATTAATCCATATAGAGATGAGCTGATATTTCTGCAACCAATACAAAAGTGTATCAAAGAAGCAAAATCATGCAACTACATTTTCCTCATTAAAGTTTGTCAATCCAGGATGATTCTTACATGAGCAGATGTTTGCTATAATGGTTTCAAAGTAATTGTATGTAGATAATAATCAGCAGTCAGAGTAAAAGCACCCTTCTTTCTTGTATTTTCACTGACTTTTCTAGCTATTTCTGGTACTAACTCAGGGAATAGTATGATTAAGCAATTTGATGCTTAAATGACATTATAGTTGACCAGTAACAGCTCATCAAAACTAATGTCCATGTCCCTGTATTGATACAACATTGAAAGAGTATTAAACTATTTTTAATTTTATAGTTTTACATAAGCTACCCTTGGCAGATTATTTTCTATAGCTTTATCATAAAATCTCATGAGTTTATGGATAAACTTTAGACCTGTTTCTTTCATTAATACTTTGTTATAATCATGGATGTAAGTATGTGGGCCTTTGTGGAAATTTGTTTATTGGTTACATACATCTTATCTAAAAATTCTTCTCTATAGAAATGACCTTGGTGGATATTTTAGGGTATTTATTGCTGTGAAAGACACCATGACCATACCAACTCTTATATCATTAAGCTTGGCCCACAGTTTCAGAAGTTTAATCTGTTATCATCATGGTGGGAAGCATGGTGACATGCATGCAGGCATGGTGATACGCATGCAGGCATGGTGCTGGAGAAGTAGCTAAAAATTCTACATCTGGATCAGCAGGAAGAGAGAGTCAAACTGAGCCTGGCTTGAGCTTCTGAAACCTCAAAGTCCACTCCAGAGACACATGTTTTACAAGGCCACAGCTACTCCAAAAAGGGCACATCTCCAATAATGCCACTCCCTGTGAGTCTGTGGGGACTATTTTCATCCAAACCACCACAGTGGGCTCACTTCAGCCTCAGTTCCTAGTCTTTCTTACGTAGTCTTACTCAGTGTTCCCTAAGCTTTGGACTTAGGTGTTTTCTAAAGTTTGAGATTAATTAATGCTAAAGCTCAACCTGTTACCAGACAACAAAGACCTTGACACCCAGATTCTGATAAGAACATATTCTTACCATGATGCTTTGTGCAGAGAAGGAGATTAGAAATGAAAGAAAGTCATAGAGCTTGTATACTGATTGGAAGTCTGAAAGCCAAGTTTAGTATGTTTTTTTTTGTTGTTGTTTTGTTTGTTTTGTTTTGTTTTTGTTTTGACTTTCGATAYAGGGTTTCTCTGTAGCTTTGGAGCCTGTCCTGGAACTAGCTCTTCTAAACCAGGCTGACATCAAACTCACAGAGATCCGCCTACCTCTGCCTCCTGAGTGCTGGGATTAAAGGTGTGCGCCACCACTGCCCAGCTGGTTAGTATCTTCTTAGCAACTTTCTTAATAGCTCTACCGTTGTAGAGTATCCCTGTTGTATGGTATCCCTAGAGTGATGTGAGTTAGGTGAGTTCTCTTCCAGATTATCTCTGGGAGAAAAAGTAAGGAATGATAAGAGACAATAAATTGTTAAAATAACTCTTTTTAAAAACATATTCCAGGATAATATTATCTAAAGTTCATAAACAAAGCCATATGTGGCAGGAACTGTTGTCATATCTTCTGTAGCAAGACAGCACACCCAAAACCAGTACTTTGAATGTCTGAATCTTCTAAATAGTTTAGATTTCTAAGGAAATTTTCCCTTAGACAGTGGAAGCATTTATTCTCTAGAGGCAAAAATCATCTTGGCTCAGAAGCAACCTATATCAACAGCAAAAAAAAGTTTTAAATTGGGAACTTGCCTCAAATGAATACCAAAAGATCTTGCTCTTAAAATATTGGCAGGGGATTGAAGGCTTGCTGCCCTATGGAGGAACTCAATGTCTTGCTTAGCCTGGCTCTCTGGAACTATCTGTTTGCTTCTCCCCTTGAGATTTCTCCTAATCATAATCTGAATAAATCATATGTTGGGACACACATTCATGCTTATTAAAAAACTCACCATATTCTGGCTGTGCTGATTTGAAGTCTGAAGCCCAAGTTTAGTATCTTTCTGACCTGTGTTCACCAAGTGACAACTTATCCCTTTAAGTATTTCTATTTTTAAGAAGCCTTTACAGCCCCGTTCAAAACTTGTGCTCTTGTCTTTGAACTTTTGTTGAGTCATTTGGGATTCTATCTCTGAGCATCCCTGTATCTTGACATCTATGGAAATCCATATCAAGTATTACATAAAGTCAAAGATTCCATAAATTAAAAGCAATTAGTTTTTCTACCATATTCCTGGAGTATTTCTTTGTTTTTTATAGCATGTCACTTTCCGTGTGTTATTTGCCATTTTATTATCAGGGAATGCATCTAACTTTGATGCTATAGCATCAGGTGCTCCAAGAAAGGGAATGTATTTTATTTCCCTATTTTCCCATCTCTTCACCCTCTCCCCTTTTGAAATGTGATGGTCAACCTACAGCTTACCCATGTCTGGCATGGTCCACAAAGCATAGTTACAGAGAGCAATTTCTGTCCTAGAACAGGACAATTCATTCTGTATGTGTACACCCTGACTTGATTTTTGAGTCCCTGTCTTTGTGCCTCTCCCTTGCTGTTTATGTCCCTCTCATGTCTAGTTTGGCCCCAAGTTATCTTTCATTTCCCCTGAAGCTTGAATGAGTAGTGCTTTTCTAAAGCACATGCCTACTTCGAGTTTTATAAATGTGTGTACTTTGTAGCCCTCAGGAAGACTCAACCCAGTTTGTTTTCAAACAATCAATATAATTTCATTTCAAGCATCCTTTAAGAAGCAGAGAAGTGAGGAAAGTGAGGACTTGTTGTCTAGAGCTAACTCTCCTCTAACTGTCCTTTGAGGAGAAGGGAACGAACCTTAGGCCAGCTCCTGAGATTGCTGCGCATGTACACACACACACACACACACACACACACACACACAGACACACACACCACATGAAACTGGGGAAAAGAGAACATGATAGACAGGGACAGTGTGGACAGATTAGGATGTTCATTCTATTTCTGCTGTACGTATTTACCATCCATCTTTCTCCCGTAGTTAAGAAAGGAGATGTCTATTATATTAAAATTTAGAACTACTGAGTACGCTGTAGTGGAAAATTCTAAAATATTCACTTTAACTTGTGTGACTAAAACAGATAATTTGTTTTATATTACATTCTTCACTCACTCTCCTCTTACCTTCTCCTCCCTGTTTGATCTTCCCATTCCAGTTTCTGATCCATCTATCCTTAACTATCTTTTATATTTTTCCTTACTACTGTGATTCACCCACCCCATTTATCTGTACATACTAGCTGTTAAGTCTTTGAAAAGAGGGCTACAATCCATACAGACAACATTTTGGATTATCTTTGTAGCAATATAACAGAAGTTTCCAATATTTTGTATTATAAAATTTTCTGCAATATATTATTCTCAATGCAATAGCTTTTGGACACATGGGCTATTGAGTACTTCCTAATACAACTCATAAATTCTTACTTAATTTTAATTAATAGGTAACCCATCCGTATGATATTGCATAGTACAGATTTAGAAAATAGACAGCTATATTCAGAAGGCAAATTGAATATGACAAGAAGCAAATGTAAAGAAGTTCCCACTATGATAGGGCATCTCTTGGGTATATTCCCAAGAGTGGTATTGCTGGATCCT
>LOJH01021318.1:9409-21753 GCA_001685095.1 Ellobius talpinus | reverse complement strand
CCTCCTCCTCTTCTCTCTCTCCCTTTCTCTTTTTGTTTTTTCGAGACAAGGTTTCTCTGTGTAACAGTCCTAGCTATCCTGGAACTAGCTCTTGTAAGATCAGGCTGGCCTTGAACTCACGGAAATCCACCTAGAAGTTTTCATAAAATTATCAGTGAAATAAGAAACAAGACCATAGGCTGCTATGAGGTTAGAGAAGGAGATAAATAAGAAAGTATACCACTGTCACCTAGGGGAGTGAGAGAATTAATGAAGCAGGGATCTGTAACAAAATGTTCAATCAATAGGGAGCTACCTAAAATTAGTCGGCGCGAATTTAAAGTCAGCACGGGCATTCGTCAGTGTTGACAACCTGCCAGGTGACTGCAGCAATTTGGAGAGGAAGGGATGGTTATGTTGACATCCACACCAAAACAGAGTGGGGAGTCTCAGAGGGCGGTTCCTTGCACCTAGATGACTGAATATATACATCAATTAATCCATGTGTAGCTCTTTCTTAACAATAAAAAGTCAGGGGCTACAAAGGAAGCTACCAAGAATAAATTCATTGTAAAGTCCTTAACACAATCAGCGAAGTTATACTCATCCTGGCTCCAGTCCGCCAAGCGCAACCACCAAGTTCTCTCAACTTCTACGCATACGTTGCAATTTGATATACATCCTTGCGAAGTTAATTTCCTCGGTAGAAATGCTCTTTCTCCTTTGATGGTCTACTCCTCCTTGAATGTCAGCTTTCCTGAGAACTTAAAATATTCCTGTAGGGTCATTATCTAGTTTGTGCGGCTCTTAGCATTTGCCAGTATTTTCACCGTAACCGTTTCTGTCAATAGCTTTCTGCTACGGTGCGATAAACTTTCTGAGGGCCGGGTCTGTTCTTAATTCCTAGTGAATCCTGCGCGTCTGGCACACATGTAGATGGTAAGAAATATTTTTAAGTAAACGAACAAAAGTAAAAACAAGTAAGTATGCGGAACTTAGACTGCAGAGCAACGTTTCTTTTGGAGACGCCCTTTCGATGAGACCCGCAGAGTCCCGTGCGGACGGAAGCAGGACAAGCTAAAATACCGTCCCAGCCATCCACAGGCACGGGTTCTGGGACTCCTCCGAGGGGCGCGCCGGATATACGCAACGGCGTAGGGGCGAGGCTCTGGTAACCATGGCAACATCGCCGGAAGTCACTTTCCGCGTTCCCCTGTGGCGGGCTCTGCGGTTCAGGAGGCTGAAGTTTTAGTCGGGGTGGAGGCAGCAGTCGGCCAGCGGCAAGGCAGGTTGGGTGAAGGGGGCAGGCCTGACGTCCGCGCGTAAGGCGAGGGGAAGCGGCCGGCACCTCCGTCTTCCGGGCACTCAGCGCCGCACGGCTGCTCTCCTCGCAGAGCCGGAGCGCGTTTCCGGNGAGGCTCTCCGGTGTTCCAGGTGTTTATTGTCCTGCCTGGGAGTGGCAAAGTACTCGGGGTGTTGGGACAGGGCGCGTCCTTTCAGAACAGCGGTTAGGACTGGGTTTCGAAGAAAGGGCCGCTGGAGAGTTTGGGGCAGGCTTGGGATTGGGAGTCAAAAGTCTGAAGTTGCTCCAGACGGTGCTTGGCGTTGTGTGATAAGGTCGGAGCTTCGCCTTCGTGTGGGAGGGCCCTTGAGGTTGGAGTCTTCTCCACAGTGGGCTCCATTAAAATCTCAGGAGGAAGGAAAATGAGATGTGTCCCCGTAGCTGGTAAAATTGATGGCAGGGACAGTGTTCTGGTTGCCCTCCAGTTTTTCATACTAGTTAAGGTGACTCTGGTAGAATTCCACCCCCCTCGCTCCCCCAAAGCCTGGAAGGGCTTCCCGTGGTCTTTAGTATAAAGCTCACATTGCTGTGGCCCTCAGCCTTCTTGACTTTTCTCGAGCTTGCCTCCTTTTCAAGACTTTGATGCTGAGAATGAACACAGCTCTGAAAATGGTCTTTCTCCCTTGCACAGAACATTTTCTTTCTGCTCCTCTTATACATGCTTAATCTTCAGCCTCGACTTTGTGGAGGGAATTGAGAGGAGGTAGCTTTTCATCACGTGTATTAGGTACTTTCTTGTCATAAAGAATCGACTACCCATGCTTGCTTTTTCTATTTTTAACAAGTTATGGTCCTTTGAGAAGGGGGCATAGACTGTTTCTCTTGTTTTATTTGATGCCTGGCTCTTAGCAAGTACTCTTAAATTATTTGATGAGTGCAGTGGATGAATGAGGGAAAAAGAAACCTTAAGAAATTTAATAACAAAATTGTTCCTAGTTGAGATGGAGCAGAGTGGATAGGTTTAGCTTATGAATAACTGTAGTGTTTTAAATATAATTTGAAATAAAAATTCCCTCCCTTTTAAAGAGTTTTATGTTTTGAGCCAAGCAGAGCTAATCCCTTTTTAGTGGTTTCCTAGCATGTTCTTTATAGTCAGTGAGTCACACTCTGACAGTTTTCTGCTCTCTTCGTTATTATTTATGTCACTTTGAACAATGTCATTACATTCTCTAAGCCTTATTCAAGTCATTTGAGAGAATTAACTGTCACTGATGTCATCAACACTTAAATGAGACTTGGTATGTGTCAGGCGGGGGTTTCCAAGCTGCTCACATATTTAATCAGTTTCATTTTAGAGTCAGTGATAAAGCCCGTGGGCGAATCTAGACAGTCTGATTCCAGGCTGTACTCTTAGCTATTGTACCATGTTGTCTTTAAGCCAGTGTGTGCTTCCTGGAGCTGTGGGGTTAGTGGTATGGTTCTTCATTAATGCTGCACATACGTTAACATCACTGAGGTTGTGCATGCAGTTCTATAGATCACTTTTTTACATTGAACTTTTTCTTTTTGCAAATGTGTATGTATGTGTACATATACATATGTGTGTATGTGTGTGTAAGTGAGAGTTTGATATCAGTCAGGTGTCTTTGTCACTTTTTCTCTACCTTATATATTGAAATAGTGTCTTTCCCTTGAATCTAGAATGTGCTGATTTGGTAATATAATTAGCCTGTTTGGGGATTGCCTACCTCTTCCTCCTTTAGAAAACAACAGCTTTGAAATATAATTCATGTGCCATAAAACCCATCCTTTATGTAAGTACATTCACAGTTGTACAACCATCATCAGCGAATCCCGGAACATTTTCATCTCTCCTCCTACCCCAGGAGAAAAACAAACTATACGCCTGTCTTCTTTATACTTAGAGTAAATGGTGTCATGTGATATGTGGCTTTTGTGCTTAGTTTTCTCATAGTTAATATATTCAAACTTCATCCACATTGTAGCATACATCAGTACTTTATTCCTTATTGCTAAACAATATCCCATTGTATAGCTATATCACATACATTTATACACTGATCAGTTAATGGGCATTTTGAAATATTTCCGCTTTTTTCTATTAAATATGTTATGGACATTCATTTTCAAATTTTTCTGTGAACTAATGTTTGTAATTCCCTTGAGTATTTATGTGGGAGAATTGCTAAGTCATGTGGTTTAAATTTCTGAATAATTTCCCACTGGTCTTCCAAAATGCCTACATAAATTTATGTTCCAATCAACAAATACATGAAGATTCCACTTTCTCCATAGTCAGTACTGGTCTGGTCCTTTTTTTTTAATCACCCTAGAGTGATTTTTGACTCATATTTAATTATGTTGATCATTTTATGAAAAAGGTCCTTTTACTTTGCATGTGAATGTTTAGCCTGCATGTCTGTATGTGCACCACATGCCGCCTGGTGCCTTTGGAGGTCAGAAGATGGTGTTAGATCCCTGGAACTGGAATTATAAGTGGTTGTGAGCCATCATGTAGGTAGTGGGAATTGAACTGCGGTTCTCTGAAAGAGCAGCAGGGATTCTTAACCGTTGAGTCATCCCATTGGCCCCTATCTTGATGAACTTCTTATGTGCTTATTGACCATCTAGTATCTTAGTTGAAGATGTCTATTCAAGACCTATGCTTGCTTTAAATTGGGTTGTTTGAATAGTCCTGTTATGAAGTTTCTTTGTATAGTCTATATACAAGGTAAATGATTTGCAAATACCTTTGCCACTCATTAGTTTTCTTTTCATTTTCTTGATTGTAACTTTGAGTAGTCTTTAAAAATTTTGGTAGACCACGCCATCCTCCCCACATCTTGGTTTTACTCCAGAAAATGTTGGTCACCTGAAAACCTGAGGGTCACAGCTATTTATACTCAGGTTTTCTTCTAAGAATTCTGTAGGTTTAGCTCTAACATTTTAATATATGACTAGTTTTAAGCTAATTTTTATACCCTATATGAGGTAGGAACCTGATTTTTTCACAGAAGTATTTGAAAACGATAATCATTGAATTAAATTATTTTGACTTCTTTTATGGAAAATAACTGTAATTGTAGTGGTTCATTTAGACTTATGCCTGTTCCATGTCTTGTTAAGTGTTAGTTATGTCTACTACAAGTGAACGTCACAGTTGTTTAACTCTTGGCCCCTTAGTTTTCTCATCTTTAAAATGAATCACAATATTAATTACTTTATAGAGTTCTTGGTTTTTTGTTTGTTTTGTTGTTGTTTTGAGATGGGGTTTCCTTTGTGTATCCCTGGCTGTCCTGGAACTAACTCTAGACCAAACTGGTCTTGAACTCACAGAGATCCACCTGCCTCTGCCTCCTGAGTGCTGGGATTAAAGGTGTGTGCCACTACTGCCCGGCTGAGCCCCTTGTTTTAAAGAAACTAAGATGCGAAAGAGCTTAGAATAATAGCTAGCCTATAGTGAGTACTCAGACTGTCTTCCCTGATGCTTTCATTACCTCCACTGCCGCTGTTATTGCCATCACCATCATAAAACTTAATTGTTGGTGACAGATGGCGCTGAGAAGATTGTGCTCATAAGTACAAGACTGAAACCATATCCCTTTTTTCAGTTTGTAAAATTTCAATTCAAAATTGATCAGAGACCTGAATGAAAGACACGAACCTCCTCCAGGAAACCAGGGAAACATAGAATACGGGCACAGGCAAAGTCTTTCTGTATAAGGCTGTTGATCATTGTGGGCTGATGAGGGGTTCAGTGGGTGAGAGCCAAACCTAACACCTGAGTTTATCCCTGAGGCCCATGCAGTGGAAGGAGGAAGCCAACTCCCGCAAGTTGTTCTTGGGCCCTCGTACATGTACTGTGGCATGTGCTCCTTCCTCTCCCCCAGAGGGCAATAATACTGCAGTAAAAGAATTGAAAAATGATGCTATGCCCTATTAAAAAGCTGCACAGTTGGAACTCAGAGAGTGAAGAAACAGCTTACAGTATGGGTAGAAGTCTGTTTCCCTAGTGTATTTCAGTTATTTCACAAGGGATTGATACCCAGAAATATAAAATTTTAAAATCTAAACACCAAAAGAAGACGTTGACTAATTGTTGGTCAAATAAACTGAACAGACAGTTTTCAAAACAAGTACCCATGACCAGAAATACATGAGAATAATGTTCAGGAGCTAGAGAAATGGCTCAGTCATTAAGACCTGTGTACTGTTCTAGATGACTACGTTTGGTTCCTAGCACCCATGTGGGGTGGTTCATGACCACCCATAACTCCAGCTTTAGCAATCTGGCATCTTCTGGCGTCTGTGTGCGCCCACGCACGTCTGGCATTCTCTCTCTCTCTCTCTCTCTCTCTCTCTCTCTCTCTCTTGCACACACACACACAGTTTTTTAAAAAAATGTTCAGTATCTTCAGCCATTAGTGAAATGCAAATAAAAGTTACATTGAGATTCTGTCTCACCAGAATGGCTATGTCATCAAGAAAACAACAACAAATAATAGTGAGGACATTGGGAGCTGGAGAAGAGGCCATATATGTTGTTGGGATATGTTGTAAATATATATATATTTATACCTGTGCATCCATGTTTATCGTGACACTGTTCTCAGTAGTCAAGTTATGTAATCTACCTAGATGCCCATCAACAGATAATTGGATAAAGATACATGCAAGGGAGTGTTATTCAGCCACAAAAAAGAATAATCAAATTATATGTGCAGGAAAATAGAACTAGAAATTATTTTAAATATAGACCCAGAAAGGTAAATATTATGTTTTCTTTCTAGATTTAAAGAAAAAGATGTGAAAGTAGAAGGGAGGTTATTTGTAAAGAAGGATGGGACCAGTTGGAGGGGGAGAAGAGAGGGCAGTTGGGAAGTGCTAGAATCAAATACATTATGTACATGAATGAAAATGTTACACAAATCATTTTATATATATATGTTAATAAAACTTGAAATAAAAATAGATAAGTAAAAAGGGCCTAGTCATGGGAAAACAAGTCCTAATTGTTGAACTTGCCTGGCATATGTTACATCTGGCATCAATCTGAGCTCAGTACCACAGAAAAAGACAAAATAACTTGCTATTTTCTAACCATTTGTGACTTACCTCTTTGCTGGATTGTAAGCTCTGAAATTAGACACATGGTTAAAGAGTAAATGTAATAAGAGAAAAACAATATAGAGAGCTAGCAAGATTATTGTAGAGAAGCACTGGAGTTTAGGTGTTTTTAGTATAGCAGATTATTTTATTAAAAGTACTTAATGAAAGGGGAAGGCGGTGGAGCTTAAGGGCAGAACACTTGACTAGTGTGTGCAAGGCCCTGTGCCTTTCTCATCTCCATTGTGGCGAGGGGGAAAGAGATGATAATAAACACTGTAGGCTTGTTGGAAATATGAGGATCAGCCTGAAAGTTATGTAATTATTTTGGTAGGTTAGGTTTATATACATTAGTGATTGATTTAGTCACCATGGTCACATTAAGGAGAGAAAAGCATTTCTTTCCCCTTGGGATCATTTAACTGAGAGCAAAGGCCAAGTTTGAATTCTCATGCTCTCTGTGTCTTCTGTCCTCTGTCTGTTGAATGAATTTGTGCTTGCCTGAAGGCTGTCTTGTAAGTCTGTCCCTGTGTTTATGTTTTTGGTGTATATGTGTGTGTGATTGTGTTTGTGTGTGTGTCTTGTGTGCTCACTTGCATCTGTCTGTATGTCTATCTTTAACAAAAGGCTTTGTTCTGTATATACTGAACAATACAGAAAGTATCACATGGGGGAAAGAATGGGATACTTTATAGGAATCTTCAACAGATTTTTACAAGGGTTTACATCACTGGCTCCCAGTGATCGGAACTGAGCCAGGTAAGAAACTACTGCAAACACCATTGTTTATCAACCATTTCTGTAAATAGATACCATTTTAGAAGGTTGCTTTCAACCTCAGTATTTGTTGCTTTCAGCAGAGGGTACACATTCATTGTTCTGGGTCAGGGGCATAAAGAGTACATAATTTGTGATCATAGCTCTCCCATTAGCTTAGGCTGCAAAAGGTGGTTACATGGGAAATCCAAGGCAATTAAGGTTGACATTCCATTGTTCTCTTCAGGGCAGATTAAACAGACAGGGTAAGTGCACCCTAAAATAGCAATCTTTTAAGTGACTTTCACTTTGGCTGTGAGGTCCAGTAAAAGTTCCAGTCTCTTAGAATGTAAGATATTTTCATATTGCATTGCCACAGTGGTAAAGAGGTTGTGATATAGAAGTCATGCTTGTTTTTGTTTTGTTTTCGCAGTTATATGTATTGATTGTAAAAACCTTGGTTTTCAAGGACTGTGCAGTATGAGTCTTTCCCTAACTTTTCATGATGTTTAGTCCCACATGGCGATTTTGATTGTCAGGCTAATGCTGGTGATTTACGAAATTGCGGTGCTGTGTGGAGATTTGTTAGAGGTGGAATCAGACTCTCTAAAGGATTTACTCCTCCCAAGTGAGCACATGTGATCCTGGTAGGGATGAGCATTAGCACGCTTAGAACTGTGCTTTCCTTCCTCATGTTACCCAGTTCCTGGCATTTTTCTTTTAATTGCGAATGTTGTGTCTGATGGCAGATATAAACCATTTAAGTTTTCTATTTTAGGTCATAATTTCTATATTTCTAAAGATCTTTTTTAAGAAACAAGTTTTGTTATTTAAGACCTTTTTATTGTGATTATTGGTTTTACTTTACTATTAATTGTAAAATGAGAAAACCAAATATTTTGATAGCCTATTCCTTTCATCATGATTAAATTCTGTTACTTTGAGAGTGACTTTCTTTGCCCTAGGTGTCCCCTTCTCTATGATGCATAAATATTTGTCTGTATTTTAAAAAAATATTACTATGCTTAGATGTCATTGATCAGAGTGAATCGCTTTGGTCCACGGGGAGGTGGAAGAAAAACTCTGAAAGTAAAGAAGAAAGCTGCAGCGAGGCAAGAATGGGATGTAAGTCTCGGGACAGTAAGTAAGGTCTTCTGGGGAGTGGACGCCATGACTGTTGGCGTGTTGGAGCGCAGCTGTAATAGGCTCAGGTGGGTTTCTAGACGTGTGTTTGATCTTGGAGGGAAGAGCAGGATATTTGCACCGCCTTAAGAGTACATATACTAAGGGCAGTAACTTCTCGTTCCTTCCAGGAATTAGAGTTTTAGTGAGATAGAAACTGTGTCTTTGGAAAAGGTCCCTCTGCAGCTTGCTGCAGTCACCACACTTTGTAGGTTGCCTTGAGGGATCCTAGTGTGTGAACATTATAGCTTCAGTTAAGTTGACTTGTTTTGAATATATGCTGTCCCATTTTAGTCCTTATTTTAAAATAAGAGTGCTTTATTTCCTGTATAACACTTAAAAATAGGTTATTTTCTAGAAGATATTTAAAAGTAATCTGTTTTAATGTTATAGTAACAATATTGGTTCCTTAATAAAAAGGTTTTTGGTCTTGGGACTTTGAATCAGTTTTCAGCTACTAAAACTCAGTAACTATTAATAATTTATAAGGAAACATTTTAAAAGCTCTTTTTTTTTTTTAAGAATACTGTAAATGATCTAACAGTTCACCGGGCAACTCCTGAAGATCTGGTAAGTTTAACCCTGAAAAAGTCCTGGACTCTATGTTTTAGTTGGTGTCTGGCATCTAGCCTTCAGAACAGAGACCACCGTCCCTTCTGGAAATTGATTAGCTTTATTTAATCTGTTCACATCTGTGTAAAACCTAAAAGTCTATCTTAAGAAATTCTGATTTTACTGAGGCTTATTAGCTACTGTTAGAATCTTACTAAACATTTTTGGTTTACAGTCTTATCACTTAACTAGAATTGACCTGTAGGTCTGTCTGTCTTTTCTGTCTAGAAAAATCTTCAGCATTTTATTATTGCTGTTATTGTTACTTTCAAGGCAGGTCTGTGCTGGGTAACCCTGGCTAGTCTGTCCATGGCAGTGACTAATTTACTCTCTGTCTCTCTAGATTTGCCTAGCCTTGACTTTTCTTACCAATAGAATGCAGTATGTGGGCTCTTGTATGTAGCCTCTTTTTCTAGCATATTTTAAAGATCCATCCATGTTATAGTATGTATCGCTACTTCATTCCTTCCTGTTGTGAAATAGGATTTCATTGAATGGAGATTCCAGATTTGATTTATCTTTTAGTCAATTGTACATCTGGTTTATGCCTCTCATCTATTACGAGTAATACCATCTCGTAGTACGAGTAGTACGAGAATGTTCATGTACAAGTCTCTGTGAATATATGCATATGCAGGCAGTTGTGTATATCTGGAATAGAATGACTAGGTCTTGCATCTTCATATTGGACTTTATGAATAACTGCTTGTTTTCCAAAGTGCTTACATGATTTAAATCCCACCAGACTGTGTGGAGCTTCCAGTTTATATTTTAATTCTCCTCGTGGGTATAAAGTACTGTCTCATTGTGATTCTGATTTGCATATTCACAATTCTTGATTGCTAGACTTTTTGGTAGTTTGCATGTTAGCATGATTAAAACTTGATTAGATGACCCAGGTTTTGTTCGTATTTATGGTTCTGAGCACTAGAATACTTGTAAAGGCAAATGTCTACTTTTATTCCTCAGTCACCCCTATGGATTCGTCCCTTCCAACTATTTAGGAGCTCTGGCTCCTATCTCCTCTGCCTCAGGAACTCTCCTTCCCTGGATAACTGCATCATCTGTGACCTCACTTCCACATGGAGCCCTTTCAGAGCTATGCAAACAGTGCATCATTGACTTGGAGTGATGCAGTTATCATGAAAGGGGTGTGCTTTGCCAAAGATGGCTGTGCTGGATTTGGTACCCTTTACATCATGTGTAAAGTGTCGGCATTGACCATGAATTGATGTTGTAGCACTTGTTGGATGAGTTTTAACTTGTGAATTGAAGATTGGTAGTCTATAACTAAAGTAGAAGTTAATATTTTTGTGTGGCTTTAGGTTAGACCTCCAAGTTCTAGATATTTCTCTTTTAGATCATTTTTTGAAGACTATCAAAGTTTTAGCCATGAATGTACACACATGCATGCACACATGCACACACGTTGAACCTGTAAGGAATAAGAAGTTTGAACTAGTGTAAGTGGTCTTACATAGGAGCAGGCAACTTCTTTGTTACTGAAAACATTTTTTACAGTTTTTCCTTCTGTATAGGTACGTCGTCATGAGATACATAAGTCAAAGAACAGAGCATTGGTGCACTGGGAACTTCAAGAAAAAGCTTTGAAGAGAAAATGGAAGAAACAGAAACCAGAAACTTCAAATCTTGAAAAAAGATTATCTATCATGAAGGAGGTAGTGCAAAAATTAATTGTCTTTAGAGTTCTTGGGTTGACTTCATGAGAGACTAGTACTTACTGCAGCCTTAACAGTGAGCTCCTCAGGGACTTTGCAGAAAACAGCAGTGTGGGTGGAGTCTAGTGCAGAGAGCAGCAGGGTGGGTGGAGCCTAGTGCAGAGATCAGCAGGGTGGATGGGTGGAGTCTAGTGCAGAGAGCAGCAGTGTGGGTGGAGTCTAGTGCAGAGAGCAGCAGGGTGGGTGGGTGGAGTCTAGTGCAGAGAGCAGCAGGGTGGGTGGAGTCTAGTGCAGAGAGCAGCAGGGTGGGTGGAGCCTAGTGCAGAGAGCAGCAGGGTGGATGGGTGGAGTCTAGTGCAGAGAGCAGCAGGGTGGGTGGAGTCTAGTTTACTGCCTTAAATGTTCTCTCCACAACTCATTAGCTCTGTAGCCTTAGATTATGTAACTCGGCCTGGAATTTTTCTGCTTCCCCATTTCTCCTCCCTTTCAAAAACTAGCTTACAAAGTAGCATGTTTCCTCTGCTGTTGTCATAATGCTCAGTTGTGGATGCTGACTCCCACCCTACCTCCCCCTTTTCCCCTTCCTCCTGTCCCACCGAATCTTCTACCTCCAGCATTCCCCTTTCGTTTTCATATCACATGTATTCTCGCATTTTTTCCAGTTTCATAGCCTCCATCCACACTTACTCCCACTTAAATACACATACTTAACAATTAGAAGCAAGGGTCCACACATGAGAGACATGCAGAGCACATTTATCTGGGTCTGGGTTACATAATTTAATAGAGCATTTTTCAGTTCTATTCATTTGTTTTTATAAACTTTGTAGCTTCATTTTTCTTACATTAACTTGATTTTTTTAATCTTTAAAATCTTGGCTATGTTGACAGGCAGTGATGGGTGCATGCCTTTAATAGCACTTGGGAGGAAGGGACAGGAAGATCTCTGTGAGTTCGAGGATAGCCTGGTCTACAGAGTGAATTCCAGGACAGCCAGGGCAGTTACACAGAGAAATTCTGTTTCAAAAAACCAAACCAAAACAACAACAACAAAATACTTGGCTGTGTTATGAATTTTAATTATTTTTGAAAAAAGATTTATGTGTATGATGTTTTGCCTTCATGTGTGTCTGTGTGTCATGTACATGCCTGGTTTTTGTGGAGGCCAGAAGAAGGTATCAGATCCCCTAGAACTGGAGTCACAGACCATTGTGAGCTGCCATGTGAGTGCTGAAAATTGAACCCAGGTCCTCAGGAAGAACAACCAATGCTCTTAGCCATTGAGCCATTGCTCTAGTCCTGATATAATGCTTTAAAAGAGATTACCACAGTCTTTGGCAAATAGTGCTCTATATTCATAAACTGCTGTAATTATGTCTCAGTTCAACAGTATAGTAGGGTTACCTAGCAAAAATGAAATAAAATTAATTTTGTGTGACTGTTGATCTAGGTCATCAGCCATTTGCCTCTGGCTTAACCTTTTGCCTGCCTGGGCATTTGAAGAAGTAATCAGATATGTCCGGTGGGTAGGCTGGGATGTTAGAAGGAACTATAGTAGAGCGACCTTTCTTTCTTTTTTGAACTGAAGTCACAGTGAAGGAATGTGCTGTGTGTGTGGCTTCTTGACCAGGCTAAGCTTACAGTGTGTGCTTTCTGCATGACTTTTCGTGGTGGTTTTAAGTCACAGGCTGCCTTTTGAGAAATTCCTTAGAGTTCTTAGAGCAGTG
>LOJH01021317.1:0-19984 GCA_001685095.1 Ellobius talpinus | reverse complement strand
ATGTGTTCTTACCTTGTCTGCTCATCTTTTCCTCTAATTGGTGTGGTTGGGGCTGTCTGTGGCTCTGGTGATTAATCTTCTAGGCACCAGTGGTTCCAAGGTTCAAATGGTTGTTCCTCATGGTACACTCAGTGCCACGAGTCTAGTTACCCCGTTGGTTACTCCGTGTTCCTGGAGGTTGCTCAGCACTCCTGGGGGTTTGCTCCACTCCTGTGGAGTTTGCTGACTCAGACCTGTTTCTTTAAATGTCCCTGGTCTGAAGATGCTCCTGTGGAGATCCCTGGCTTGGGGTTGGTCCTGCAAAGGTCTCTGGCTCTGATCTTCTCCCTTGGAGGTCCCAGACTCAGATGCACCTAGACCCTCAGAGGACCTGGCTCAGGCCTTCTCCCTCAGAGGTCCCAGACTCATGCCTGGACCCACAGAGGTTTCTGGTTCCTGCCTACTCCCTTGGAGGTCCCAGAGTGACGTCTGGACCCACAGAGGTCCTGGTTCAGGCCCTCCCCCTCAGAAGTCCCAGATTCACTCCCAGACCCGCATGGGTCCTGGCTCAGGTCTACTCACTTGAAGGTCCCAGATTCATACCTGAACCCACAGTGGTCTCTGGCTCTGGCCCACTTGCCAGCAGTTGCTTCCCTGTACCTGTTTCTGTGGAATTTGCTGCCTCAGGCCTGTTCTGGCCTAAGTTGTCAGCTCAGACCTGTTTCTGTAAATGTCCCTGGTCTAGATCTGTTCCTGCCGAGGTCCCTGGTTTGGGGTTGGTCCTACAAAGGTCTCTGGCTCCAAACTACTCCCAAGTCCCAGACTGGAGTGCACCCAGACCTGCAGAGGTCCTGCCTCAGTCCTACTCCCTCAGAGGACTCAGACTCATACCTGGACTTTCAGAGGCCTCTTTGGGGGAATTGGAAAGGAGGAGAAAAGGGAAATTGTTGAATTGTTTTGAAAAATGAAAATCCCTGATGAACTGTTGTTTAGCGAGGTGTATGTAAGTTTCACTACTGAATTGCTCAAGTAACATGGCTAATGTCATGTCTTTATTTTGCATCATTTTCCTACAAATAGAAACTGTTAAATTTAGCTCACTCAGCTAGCATTAGAGGAGCTTCTTCTTGAAGAAGCTGGGAAATACTCTCAACAATGTATGGAAAGTGATAGAACTTGGAACACTCAGCCCTAAATCAGATGTTTCCATCAAACCTCTCTCCTCAGGGCTTAGGGAACTATGTGGAAGAGAAGGCAGAAAGATTTTAAAAGCCAAAGAGAATGAATACCACCAAGGAAACTCTGTATTCCTGACACAACAGAACTGAGGCACTTATGATCTCTGGCAGCACACAAAGGGCTTAGAGACACTGGATCCAGACAGTGTCCCAGCACTGAGAGGAGAAAGTGGACTGGAGCTCCCATCCCTAACCACAAAACTCTCTTCAGTTGACATCCATTTGCAAAGGAAAACTTAGTTGTCTTCAATGGAGTCTCACTGGCTATGTAAACCACACTTAAGGGTAGGCTCCATATCTAGCAGTAGATAGATGGCAATAAAAAAATTAACCCGGTGGTATTTTTTAGAAGAAAAAATCCAAACAACAGCAACAACAACAAGGACACCAAAACCAACCAACCAAACACAACAACAACAGCAATAAAACACCCACACATAAAAACCTTTGAAGTTCTTTCCTGCTCTTGCTTCTTGGCTCATAGTCTAAGCAGGTCTGTTCCATCACATGCTTCCACCACTGTGGGCTGCATCACCGCAAGCCCGAAATAATCACAGAAAGGAACCTTCAGAACACTTAACAAGCCTTTCTCTTTTGGGAGTTTATTATTGCAGACATTTTGTTATAATGAAAACAGACTGCCTTGCAGGTCTATTTGTTTGTTTGCTTGTCTCAATGTTTTCATAATTTTGTGTCTCATTCTTGAAGATTTATTCCTAGTACATCAGTTGGAGGTCAAGTCTGAGACATCTTACTTTCAGAAAACCCTGTTCTTCATCCATCACACCAGATTCATGTGACATAAACACAAACAGCACCACTTGTACCTAAGAAACACTGTCCAATGTGCGAGAGAAAAATTAAAATGTCAGGAATCGCCAAATAAGTAAAACCATCAACTAGAAAGAGAATCAGTGAAGTAAGACAAACAGGGAAGGATGGGTATCAAACAATTAAAAGACAAAAGCAAAACTTTCATATACGGTAGAATTAGTTGTGCGATAATTGTGACAGAAGAAATATTTCAGAATGTTAGCAGGTGTTTAAGACATTAACTGAGAAACTTTTTTCTTTGCTTTTGAGTTGGGGGGTCTCACTTCCTTGCCTATATTGTCTTAAAATACTAAGCCCAACTGACCTTCTTGCCCTAGATCCACTGGTAGGTGAAACCCTCAGTTGAAATTTTAAAAGATAAAGAAAAAATAGTGATTTATAATTTAAAGTCAAAAAATGTGTTACAATATAATGTTAAATGGCGGAAGCAGTCAATGGAAGATCTATTTAAAGATGTAAAAAAACCCTAAAATCACCCTCCCCAAATCTGTGAAAAATTAGTATCCAAGTATCCAAATCTAAGAAAATTTTGAACCTAGAATATCACTAGGTAAAACATTATTTAAGTGGGAAGACAAAATTAATTTTCAGATGTACAGTGATTAGATAGTTTGACTACCAAGAACCATAGTTAATAGCTTTACCAGACAATTAACCTTGGTCTGAATTGACTGGCTTCTTCTATAACAGAGAAAGAATCCAGGAGTTTCCTACACATGTAATTTGAGTGGAGAGGTATGTGTGGTGTGTCTGGTTATTGTTGGGTTTCTCTATCATGAAAATACTTCCTTATATACTGTGCCCCCTATCCAGTAGAAGAGGAACAGGTAGGCATGTGTGGTTTCAGGAGAAAACAGAAGAGTTAATATAGAAAAGGAGACAAAAAGAATTATTGAAGGATTCCTAAGGTATTATAATGGCCATACAATTTTGAGTAGAAAAGGGACAGAATAGGACATTCATTTTCACCCAATATACTGGTGGAAAGTCTTATGTCAATTTGACACAAGCCAGAGTCATCTGAAAGGAAGGGACAACGTTTGAGAAAATGCCTCCACAAGATCCAACTGTAAGGCTTTTTCTTAATTAGCAATGAGGAAGAACAATTGTGGATGGTACCACCCATGTGCTAGTAATCCTGGGTTTCAAAGAAAGTAGGTTGAGCAAGCCAGTAAACAGCACCCCTCTATGGCCTCTGCATCAACTCCTGCCTCCAGGATCCTGCCCTGGTTGACTTCCTGTCCTGAATTCCTTTGATAATGAACAGTGCTGTGTAAGTTGGTGCACTGTGGTAAAAAAAAAAAATCAATCACCTATAGCAAATGATCCTGAAGTGCAATGGATTAAGTAATAGAGCTCATTCTCAAAAATTCTCAGGAATCTGAACATCATTGGAGTATGAGCTGATCAATGACAGGCTGAAATTTGCAAGGCAGTTCAAGTTACAAAGTTATGGCTGTTTCATCTCCTTCAGAAAACTGCTCCAGGGCTTTAAGGTAACTTGACAAGCTCAACTCATTGGCAAAGGTCGCAGCAAAAGGTTCACGACAGAAATATTTGTCAAGTCACTCACTGCATTCATTCTTGGAAAATTCATTAGAAGTGAAACCAGAAGAAAGTATACTGCCTACTTTCCTAAGCAGGTCAGAAAGAAGTGATGACTAGGGAACCAATAATCCTACCTACCCCACCAGTTGAAATTTGATGGCTGCAAGAAACAATGGAGAGCTAGGAAATGATTGGGTTACATATCTGTTTTGCAGATAAAGCTGATGTGTGATATGTTAATATATCAGACACAGCATCAGAATCGGAGAGAAATGGAGGATGCGTTCCTTTATTCACGTGGTGCATTATGGATTGATAATGTTTTTTGCTGTGTATGGAGTGACTTTTGGCACTTCCCTTGGTTTCTATGATCTTCCCAAAGGTTGTCTAGAAGGTCAGAGATCTTACTGTGTATTGCTTTAGACTGAGAGATAATTGATTGGAACAGTGAGGAATAGTGTGTATACTCAATAGTGCCAGTGTCCTCCTAGGACTCCCTCCTTAGTATAGTGTCCCATGACAATCAAGCCTACTCCTCTAGTCCACTAAGAGTTCCAATGGAAGAAAAACCAAGAAGTAGTATCAGGCTGGAAGTAGTTTCTTTCTACTGGTTTGTCATTGGCATTGTAATGCCAGTTTTCCATACAGTCCAGGCCAATCCTTCTGCAACATTTTCTCCACTCTTAACATATTGAAAGTGTAAGTCTGCTCTGAAGACTGTGTTTGAGATATTAGGGTATTATTAGAAGAATTTTTGTCATACATGGTTAAAATTTTTTAGAAGTTTAGCATTTAAATTCATCATCTTTAATTATTTGGAATATTTATCATAATAAATGCTTCATTTCCTAGTGATGAAAAGTGAATGAGACATCACTCTATTGCACCTTTGGGGATTTGAACATTAGAAAGTAGGGTATGTTCCATTTGACAGTGCAAAAAGTCTGCATGCTGTTTGTTTTGTTGCTGTGTACTACTCAGCCCCTAAGATACCTTGGCCTGGAAAGAAGCCATGTTGAGTTACAGGGCTACATAATTCTACCTTCTGAGTAAGATGTATGGGCCCTCAGTGTTCCCAGCTCAGGCATCTGCACATCAAGAGGCCTATGGGAACTGGTAATATTCATTTTGGTTTGTCCTTAAGCCAAGACATTTACGGAAGCCCAAGTCCTACAATTCCTGCCCAAGCAATGACTATCATAGAAGCAGTCCTTGCTTATTACTGCAGCTCCTGCTGAGAGGGAATGGGGTTCAGGGCCTTCCCACAGCAAGTCCAATGGAACCCATTCCTTTACAGGTGGAGCTTTCTGGCTCAAAGAAGGATTGAAAATGAAATGAGCCATTGGAAATTTCATTCAGGTCAGTCCAAGCACTGCAAAGTACAGTAACTTCAGAACTTTTTCCATTAAGTAATCAAGTCCAATTTTTATCTATGTCCTTCTCCCACAGCAGGCAGGACCGAGGCCCACGTTGTTTGCCTTCCATGTGCACAGCTGCTGTCAGAGACTGTAGTTATAGATCGCTCCTCAGAAGCTCTTATTCCTGACCTCGTGTGGTTTGTGATCTGGTCTGGAACAGCAGAGCCATGCACAAACACCACTCATTGAACACGGCAGCCTATGATGGAGTGGTCAGCCACAGAGTTCAGACAATAAGGATTCCAGAGCCAACAACAACTGCTAACTGGGTTGCAGAGCCAACTTTAAGAGAAATGGGGTTGTGACAAAACAGTATACATAAAGATGCCTGATCTTCTACTGTTTGCTTTCTTCCAACTTAAATTTCCCTGCAGCAGATCAAAACCCCTCTGCAGCAGTAATCACTTTACAATGCAGTTTAAACTAATGGGCACCCATTCGATAGACACGTTCTAATTTTGGACAGACCCGCCACCCATCCATCACTCTGGCCCACTCCAGAGGGTGAGGCATCATCCATCTCAGAGCTTTCTGCACATTGCTCCCCTGTTCAAACACACAAAGAGCTTCCTACAGCCAATGTCAGTCAGTCCATGTGGAGACACTTTGTCTCTCCAGGAGGGGCCTGTCTTACCCACCCATATCTGGTTTAGAACTAGGAGATAATTCTAAAGAACTCTTAAGGATGGTTTAGCCATGTTCTATGACCTCATATTACCAGCCATGGAATGGACAATGTCACCAATTCAAGTGTTTCCCTTTGTGCCATGGCTTACCAGCCATGCAATATTTTCCTTCCATGCATCCCTGTGGAAGGCGATTGGAAAGGTTTTCACTCACTTTCATCAGAGTGCAGCACAGCTAATTAATAAGTTTCTAATTGACTGGCCATTACTTCTAGTGGGCTCCAGTATGCGGTAATTCCCGATGTAGGGCTGGAATTAAGTGCGGCAAGTGAGTGACATGCCTGGTGCACAGCATTGAAGGCTCATTTCATTCTTGGCAGTCGAACCCACTCTTGAACGGTGATGGTCCAGAGTCAGCCTTGCTTCCAATAGCTCACCCTGGCTTCTATGTTCTTATTACACTAGAAGTGGCACGTGTTTGGGAATGTTATTGTGCAAGATACTAGCAGGGTGTGTTTTATTCAGCAAAGGCAGATACCGACCTGATTTTCTCTAACCAGACTTCATAAATAGGACCCACTTGAGGTCTGCACACATTAGACAGATTCCCTACACAGGAGGCAAAAACAATTATGGTAAATGTGGCACTACTTAGCTGGGCTTCACTAGAGGTAGGGTTTTGCTGTAAGAAATGGGTGTGAAGTCAGATCTCCTGGGCGTCAAAGAGCATCTTCTTTCTGCTGCTGTTGGCAAAGCTGCACAGTTAGGACAGGAGGAATAAAAATGAAAATGATAGGAAAGAGGTGTACAGAAGGACAATTGTGGTGTGTTCAGGGAGCTGACAACAACTCCAGGAATTACTCCGAAAACACAGAACCCTGGGGAAAATCTATTATTATTATTGTTAGGTTGATGGCAACTTTTAGAGTGTATTCTTCAAACCTTACAACAGTTACTCAAGGGCACAGTTCCATGTGCATGTATCTGTAATTGTCAACACAATTATGAAGGATGTCCGGGTTCTTGGACAGGAGTCCTGTTTTTTCTTTGTTGCATATTTGGAGAGGATAATTGTATTAGGATTTAAAAGAGAAACTTCAGGGCTGGCAGGCAAACTGCAAATCTCTTTAGTGAGGAGGGCACAAAGTTAGTCCTCTCATTCCACTGTGTGGGTCCTGAGGGTCAAATTCAGGATGGTAGATTTGGCAGCAAGCACCTTTACCCTCTATGGCATCTTGCTGGTCAATATGTGCATTTCTTACCTGCTAAGAACAGTAACCAGTAACATAGTAAATGCAGACTCCTCCTGAACTGTCACACCTATAAAGTGGAAGGAAATATTGTGTGAGGCCATTAAATGAAAATCTTTACAGTAATCACAGGCCATTACTTTTATTCACCACTAATTGGGATGATTTAATTTCATGGTATCACAGAAATTGAAAGATTGATCAAATCGCAATTATAGGGACAATGTGACACATGAAACCTTTAGGTAGTAATGATACTTGGTACCCACTGGACAGTATAGATTTTTTTCTGGGCAAAAGAATAGGACTTCCAAAGTAAAGGAGTAATTTCCTTATAATTTCTAAGCAAATCATCACATACCCCCCCACACAACCTCAATTACACCATGATGCAAAGCATTCTTGTCCTTTCTAACTCTGTTCCATTATGCTTTGGATACAGCAGTGTGTGTGGTAAGAATATGATAAATTCAGTACAGCAGCTTACCCCTTGAGACCACTTCTATCACTAGGCATGGTGTTTCCATAACTTGTTCTGGCAAGAGCAGACTGGCATTGAGTCAATGAATACATATATATACCTTTGAACCACAATTAATCTTACTTTAATTAGGCAATTGTGACTATATTGCCTTGATTTGAAAAATAATTTAATAGGCCTGAATTGAAAGAAAAGTAAATTATTTATTTTTGGCTCGTATTATTCAAAAGATTTCCCAGACTTTTTATTAATATTAGCCAGAAAATTAGGATTTGTATATAAAGTTTCACATAAACAACATGGAGGAAAAATAATTAATTTGGTTTTGCTAGGCTCTCTGGGGAAAAGAATCAAGTTTTAAATGTGTGTTGAGAAACCTTTTTGGTGAATGTCTTGAAGGTTTTCATGATGCTAAATTCAGAGGCAGTGACACTAGAGAGAGTTTAAAATTGTCCTAAGGAAAGTAGCCTTTAAATATAGTATTAAGTAGAAAAGGAATGGACCAATGAAATGGTCAGATATTACTAGTCCTTTAATAATTTAATATTTAGGACAAGTAAGCAAAGCCAGATGTTAACTGAAATGTCTCCCAGTTGGGTCAGAGTCTGAGCATTTTCCTCCAGTGTAAACACCCCCACCTCGTGCCCAGGAGTTGAGCATGGGTGGGGGGACCAAGTCACACAGTCTTCCACTACCCAATCAGTGTACAGTCACTATGATTAAAATAATACAAAACAAAAACATTTTAAGGAACAAACTGTACACACAGAAAGAGAAAGAGAGAGAGAAAGAAGGACAAACCTGGTATTCATAACCTCACATTCTCTTCTCCTAACATCCCAAAGATTTTGATAGCCCACCACACTCATGGCTTGAAAGCTTCCAGGACTCATTTAAGAGTCTCAGGGAGTCTGATTTACTTCTCAATGGCCCATTCATCCTTTGAACGTTTACTCTATAGCCCTGTGCAGTTCTAACCTAAGCTGGATTTCAGACATGAAAACTGACCTCCGACACCCAATCCTTTTGCCAAGTCCCAGTCAAGGAGGGCTCTTGGAATAATTTCGAGTTGCTATAATGACAAGTTTAAGATTCAATTATTAAGAGTAGTAATTTATTTTGACTGTGTTTGTAAAAATGGCTTCTGTCCAACTAAATTTGCCCCCTTCACAGCCAAAAGGCCCAAGATAGCAGCGATGATCCTCATGGCAAAATGACAGAGCAGTTTTCTCTCTGTTGTTTAATGCCACGTCAAACAGAGGGATTTCCACGGGGCTAGGATGGAGACATTTCTCTTTTGCCTTAGTTTGGGCAAAAATCTTGATTTCCTTCAGATAGCTGTAATGGATGGTGTGGACGGCAGAGAGCAATCAGGCTCAGCTTGAAGCAAATGCCAAATGTTTCCCAGAAGGATAAATCTTGTTTCCTGCCTTACTTCACAGAATTAAGCCTTAAACAAGTCATGTTCTGTGGCTTGGATGCTGTGTTTATATCAGCGTTAGCTCTTTGGCTCATGGTTGGGAACATTGTATTGGTCTGTAACTCGGGAAGGTTTCCCTGAAGAAGAAATCATTGCCCCAGTATCTTTATCTCCCATTCCGTTTTATTTGTTCTATTAATACGAGCGAACAAGCTCTGAATCGTAAGGAGATTCATGGAGACAGTGACATTGGCCAGGTGCAGCTTGCAAAGCCCGTGATTTAGCATCGTGCTTTGGTTACTGTCTTTCCCAGGAGTTGTATGAAAGATGCCTCTTCATAAAGGATTTTTATTTTGGAAAATTATAACAGCACCCTGTCTCCATGCAAGGAGCATTCTGAGTTGATTCAGTAGGAAGGTCTTTTCCGGAGGGTTCAGGGTAGGCTCAGACCTTGTGGTCTCAGGGTCTTAAATGAAACCAAATCCTCGGGGAATTGCATTCGTTTATGGTTTAGTAACAGGCCACTTCCTGTTTCGAAGCAAAATGGGCTTGAAGAGGCTTATAAAAAAGGCTCAAAAGGTTTCTTGGACATCAAATGACTCTAGTAAAACATTTTGATGAGTTAAGTGTAAATGCATCAGCAGCATACGGATTAAATTCCCCTCTAAATAAACATTAACAGAGAACATGTTTGGCAAAATGCATTCGGAGTTTTTTGCAAAACCGAAAACATTTGAAAAAGGAGTGTGAGATATTTGATGAACTCAGAGAGCAGCCGGATTGCCCATCCCATACTGAATATTTTCTTTGGATGTTCTGCAGATGTCAAATAAATTAGGATGCAGATATTAAAACCAACGTAGGCTGTAGAAGCCATCAGCAGCCTGTCACTAAGAAGGGCGTTCCTGTGGATACCCTGGTAACGTATGTGTGACTGAAGAGAGCCCCAGGGGACCTGTAACCCTTTCCTCACTCACAGGCAACAGCTCTTTCCCAGATTCATCCTTCCAGATCCTTCTGTTATTCATGGATGGCTCCTGCATCTGTTTTTCTGCCTGTGAGCTATTTTGGCTCCCACAGGGGATTCTGGTTTTGCTATATATCTGCAATGGAGCATTGGTGCCACCAGGCAGATGACAGCCTTGCTGTAGCTCAGGCCAAGGCCTTTTATTCAGAAGCCACTACCCTTGTCAAGACTCTCATTATCTCACACCATCTATTTTTTTCTGACATCCTTCCAAGACAAAATTTATTAAGCCTTTGGGACATTGTAAGTGACAATGAAACTGAAAGAATAAAGGATTCATGTTGAATGTACCATCATCTGCACTCAGTCACTAGATGGATAGTAAACTTTTACTTCAAGAATTAAAAAAGTTCCGTTTCATCCCTCACCCCCTTGTGTGTGTAGAAGCATTTGTGTGTATGTTACATGTGCTTATGTGTCCAGGTGAGACAAGGGTGGCAATTAGTCTAGGCTGGCAGACCATAGCGTGGGGTATCTGCCTGTTCCCACATCCCTAGCAGAGATATTACAGGCATGCAATACCTTACTTCTGTTTACATGTGTCCTGAAGATTGAATGCAATTCTCCATGCATACACATCGCAATCATTTTAGTAACGGATCATCTCCCCAGTCCTCACTTTTTTGAGCCGAGTTTTTGAGTTTATTTTGAGTCATGTAGCCACCATGTAGTGTAGGCTACAATTCTATAATTTATAACCATGTTGACTTGATGATCATTTTGATTTTGGACTGTGTGTGCAGAAAATAGATTATAAAACATCAACAGGCCATTAGGTAGCAATGATTTTCTTTAAATTCTCCAATTTAACAATGGAGCTTTATAACAGTGCTTTTGGTACATAGGAAGTAACCATCTGTACCATATAGAAAAGTAATATGCCACTTTCTTAAACACCTACTAAAGCCTGGATAGATGGTACCCAAGCATCACTGTGTGTGTGTGTATTCATCTTTTTTTAATGCCACCTTCATGCATTTGCTAACAGGTTTCTGACTAAGGCCAGTGAAGGCTGCTGTTGACCTCAAATCTCTGTACTTTCAATTTATTCTCCATATGGTTGCCAGAATTTCTTTCAAAAGGGAGAGGCTTGTCATTCACCTGTTCAATAATATTTGATGCCTACCAGGTGCCTCGAGAATAAAGCCCAGATTCCTTAACTTGATGTTCAAATCCCACTTGTCTGGCCCTAGTTCTCCTTTCAATTCATGTCCTACCACCTCATAATCCAGACAAAAATCCCCAGATTCCACATGCTCATATACTCCTACTGTTATCCAGTCTCAACATTTTACACACCTGTAAATATTTGCTAGAATACAGCTTTAAATGTAACTTTCCTGCTGTACTCCATTACACATGGAAGGAAATGATGCTTGGCCTATGCATTCTGTAACACCAGAGTCTATGACATGATTTTTCAGATACTTAGATAGTAGCATTCATCTTCAGATGTTAATATGTAAGTAATTATTAGGGACTGTTAACTTTCTCATATTGTAAGTAGCTTTTAACAGTCACAATCATGATGCAATAGGAACTTAGTACAGGTCACAGTAGATGGAGGGACAGGAGAGTCAAGATCTATGGAACTTTAAACCACAAGGATTTATAGAAATGCCATTTGGTGTACATGATGATATTGTTCCATCTCGATTTTCCTGGTTAGACACTGCATACAGCGCCTCTTGTTTTAGAAGGCCAAGCTAGAGGTTCTGGGCCCAAATCCAGAAATCAGTCTTTGAAATAACTATTCCACATGACAGAGGGAAAGGAACAGGTCTCTCTATGTTTCTGGCCTAAACTACATAGGCTAGTCTAGGTAAACCACTAAAGAATCACGAGGAACTGAAACTTGGAAGAATGTGGAGCCCTGAGAGGGGGCATGGCAGATAGTGAACTATTCACCAGTGATAAAATAGAAATACCTGATTAATGTCTGACAGGCAAGCAAATGCCCACTGAAATCTGAGTTAAGTTATTCTTTATCCATCATGTTTTGAAGTCTGATGTCCCCAAGTGTGGGTCAGCAGGAAATCAACAGAAGATTCTTAGACTTTATAGATAGTTGTAGCTTGGTACAATCACATTTCAAAATTGCTTTCTATTACCTTCTAAGCCTAAGCATTCACTTATTTTAGGACATGACAAACATACTGTGTGATATGTACTCATAATTTCTGCATACATACAAGAGAAGAGATTGGAGCAATACCTTACAAACACTCCTTTTTTATAAAAGGAAAGTCTCATCCCACATAAGAAATAACATTTTAAATTTATTATTAGAAAATTTAATAAGTTATGCTAAGTATTTTGATCATAACCATCCACCATTACCTTGATTTTAGTAGTGACCCTGTAGATGTCTATAACAGAGGAACTGGTCACACAAACAATCATATTTCACACGAAGATTAAACTAATAAGTTTCATAAATGTTGAGCAGTAGGTGTTCCTCCTAATGATAAAATATCAGTGATTATTAACATAATTTCAGAGCATATACATAAATTCTAATAATATCTAATAAAACAATGAGTGCATGATTTAGAATGTCAAGTTGTCTGTGCAGGGAAGCAGTTTCAAATATTCATCAGAGATGGGTTTGCCAAGTTCACTTTTCCTTTACTTATGCAAAAGATGATAGTACAAAGTATTTAGGTGGTAAATATTATAAACAATTTTTTTTTAAAAAGTCAAGTATCTATTATGTTAAAATCACTAGGATAAGCTTCAGTTCGTGGTAGGAAAGAAAGAAATGACTCTCCTCTTTGAGTAAAATGGGCATCCACACTTGCTGTGAATGCCGTACTTTTCTCCTCTTTGAGTAAAATGGGCATCCACACTTGCTGTGAATGCCGTACTTTTCTCCTCTTTGAGTAAAATGGGCATCCACACTTGCTGTGAATGCCGTACTTTTCTTTGTGCTCTCCCTTCCTGCCCCAACCTTACTCTCCTACATCTTCAAGTTCAGTGCACTTATTTCTCTCTTTTCCTCACTAGATTTAACCCCAGTTATTATAATATCACATTTTATTCACAGGGGAAAAAAGAGAGAAAATGTCTTCTGTTTGCTTGCTTTTATGAACACGGTGTTAAATGGGTCAAATCACTGTATTCAGAGGCTTGTTATGCAGGACTTACAAATTAAGAAGTAAGCCTTCACTCCTATGTTCTAGCATCTTGGATACAGGAAGGTACTCTGTGTGCTACCAAAGGAGAAACATAAACATCAAGTCAGCCACAGACCCTTTGATCTAATGGTGTCTTGTATGCAAGGTATGTTAGGGCAATGGTGGTGCAAAGTTGTAGGAGTAGCCAAACAACAAAGAAAAGCCTTGAGCTTCTAACGTCTACATCTCTCAACAAACTGGATCACACTAGGGACCAGTAATCATTTCCCTGTTAATCTCATCAGGCAAAGAGCTAGATCAACTACATGAACAACTCTTTCTATAAGAATGACTTACTTAAATCTCCACCAAACCCCGATGCCATCCAAGAGGGACATTTGTCCAGATCTGATCCAGTAAGTTCCCATAGTCAGTGAGAGTGTGTTCTAGTCTAATACCAACCTTTGTCTGTAAATTAGATGAAGGCTCCAAACCTAACTTTCTCTGATGATGATAATGGATGCTCCACAGAAACAGCTTGCCTGGGAGACTGAGTGCCTCTGTGAGGCGGGGAGAAGTCATGGTACAAAGGCAAGAGCCAAGGATTGCCAGTCCCCACTGTGCAAGAAGCCGTTTATTTGTTTTGTGGGTGTTTTTCTCCTCTGTAAACATGTTCTGGGGCCAAGTTATCCGTACATGTTTTATAATGTGGGACTATAAACACAAGCATTCTCTTCCAAAAATGGAACTTCAGGACTTCCCTTGGGAGCATGCTCTTATTTCTTCTGAATTCGGAACCTGACATTTGGGGAAACGGTACATCTCTAATGTTTAGGGGGTTCCTAATCCTAACATCAAAGGAAAGAAATGCTGAAGATGTTTAGAGACACATAATAGAATACAAACCTACTTCTGCTTCTGTTGAGGACAATTCCTTGGCACAGTCCGCTTAATGGAATAGAGAGAGAAAGAAAGAAATGTGTAGGTGTTGGAAGGGACAGCTGGCACTTTGAAGAGATTTTTCCTTTAACCATATGTTCTGAGGCCTCCGCACATAATGAACCAATATTTTTGTTTTTGAAGTCATTGCTGGGTGGTTGTACTTTTTCCCATACTCCTTTACTCTAACCTGGACGTGGGTTGCTTTTAAAGAACTATTTCAATAGAGTCTATAAACAGTAACCAAACCTCTACACATTGAGTGCATTAAATGTGTCACCACACTGTGCACTTGTGAATAAAGGATCCTCAGGCAGATATGACAATTCTGCCAAATGGCAAGGGACTGTCCTATGGAGTGACTAGCAGTGCACATGCTCTCACCTCCAAAACTCAAAAGCCCCTACTTCCACCCTCTTAAGCGACATTCTTGCCGAGTTGTAAAAGAGCTGCTGTAGTTAAGCTTTGAAGAGCTGTATGTACAGGAAGTGTGTACTGCCCAAGGAAAGCACTAGAGTGGTCTGATCCAGTCCCTCATCTTCCTCCCAGAAAACAGCAGCTAGGGCCTATGTAGCTCCATATATAAACATTTCCCTGTTTGAGAATATAACACTCTCAAAGGTCTTGTTGGCTGGAATGGAGGATTGTGAGAACACACACTATCTAGATCATTTCTATGCTTATTAGCCACTTACTAAGGAACTTCATCTCAACTTAACTTTACATTAATTTAATTGGAAACTATGTTTATATGTATATACACATGCACATATATATTCTATAAGTTTTACTCTCTTCAGCCAAAACAATGGGACAAGAGATTATCAAAAAGGAGAAAACGAGAGGCTCTTCTTTTACCCTGTGAGGAAACACCAATTAAATACTTAGTAGAAAATGATCATATTTCCTATTCAGTCCACTATTTTTCACTTTACACCAGAGCCAAAATTGTAACCTTCTCCTGCCTTTCTTCTGAGGCCTCTGTATTTACTTAAACTCTGCCTTGATGTTCCCACACATGTTGGTCCTCAGCCTCCTGATGTCACCCAGCCATTCCAGCTATCTTAGGCTTTTGCCACTTGGACCATTCATACTGTGTCTCTCACGGTTCCTATTCCACCTAATGGCTTTCAACTTTTGTGAATAAATCTCTTTGGAATGAACTGTACATGATTCGGAATTAGTAATCTCCACTGTCTCATTTTAATATGAACAACCAAGGAAGTTTTCTACTCCTAGGAGTCTGCTTCTTAGATGAAAACTCACAAGTATCATGATCCCCTACAGTTGCCATATGGCCCTGTAGGAACTATCTCTGTTTCAGTAAATGCTAGATTTTTTTAAGACCAGTTTAAGGGCATTTTTTTTCCTTGAAACCCTCTTGTGTGTCATGCCATTCTGATAGGTGGAGCTATACCTTCCCTCAACTCCTTATCCTTCTTTGCTGGTTTTGTATAGATATACATAGTTTACTTAGTTATTCAGCTTAGTCATGTTCATGGGCATCAATCACATCATGGCTTTCCTTCTGAGAAAATAGTGTTAGTACTAGCCAGGAAGGTGACATTCAAGGCAGGGAGTCTTTGAGTCTCTCTTTCTGTCTTAGTTTCTTTTCCCTTTTGTTGTGATAAAAATATTCCTAATAGAGCAAGTTAGGGAAAAAGGGCTTGCTTAGTTCACAGTCAAGGTGTAGACGACCATCATGGTAGGAAGAGCTAATGACAACACATCTACAATCAGCAAAAAGTGAGGAACGAAGACTTATGTGCTCCTATGTGTGCCAGGTAGAGGGTGGTGCTGCCCATTGTGAATGGGTCTTCCTACTTCAATTAACATTAATCAAGATAATCTAGATTCTGTAAAATTGAAAACACCAACCATCATATATCCTCAAGGATCCCCTACATCCTCTTGAGTTCTTTGGTCAGATATTGTCTCTTTAAGATTCCTTCCAATCTTATTTAGAATTCTCTCTCCCCCTTTGCCTACCACAAAAACTCCAGGACAGTGCATGCCTTACATGTTTTCCACAGTACAATGACTTATCTCCATCACACAATGTGCTTTGTTATTGTGTTTATTATTTATTTCTCCCTATTTAGTTATAAATTTCAAAAGGGTAAAAATTCACACCCCTTTATGTGAAATGCACAGTAGAGCCTGACAAATAAGGGGACTATTCAGTCAATATTGATCACTGTCGGTGATCTGGTGAACAACTGCACACCTTACCTATTTGAGACCCAGAGAAGACCCATTAACTTCATCAATATGACTACATTATCTTCATGTGTACACAGGAAATAAATCAATAAGAAGAACCTAAAATAGTCACATGTAATATTGTAGTCTTAAAATTCTGTGCAAATTATTTGTTTAGTAGTTATAATATTTATGTAAGAACTTTTTAGTTACAGGTGGATATAAAATATTTTGTCAGATAGTTGGGAGATATAGGGAAAACAAGGGATCTGGTTCAGCAGAACCATATGTCATATCACTGTTGTAAGGAAGATCACTTGTTGATTCCCAGGTGCTTAGCCCCAAAATATTCACACAAAACTGTATTAATTAAATCACTGTTTGGTCTACTAGCTCTAGCTTCTTATTGGCTAACTCTTACATATTAATTTACACCATCTCCATTAATCTGTGTATCACCACATGACTGTGAATTATTGGCTAAAGTTCTGTTGTCTGTCTCTGGCAGGGCTACATGTTTTTTTTTTCTAACTCCTTCTTTCCCCCAGCATTCAGTTTAGTTTCTCCCACCTAGCTCTGTTCTCCTATAGCTCTGCTATAGGCCCAAAGCAGTTCCTTTATTTATCAGTGGTCACAGCATACAGAGGGGAATCCCACATCATATCACTGATGTGATTTTTTTATCCAATTTTTTTTCATTTTTGAGTGATTTGCTATTTGAAAGAACATATTTAAACCAGGAAGACACAATCACACTCTGTAAAATACTCAGTTGTGAGCTGATAGGAACTCCACAGAAACATCACATCTTAAATGCCTGATTGCACTCTGATTCAATAACTTAAATGTTAAAAAATGAATGAACAAATAGATAACCTGTGCTGTCACAGACACCATTTGCATTTTGTCTCTTTGTCTTTAGAACTCATGGTTCCCAGTGGATGACGCCACATCCCTGAGTACATGGGAAGCACAAATACACACTCCATGCCTTAGGAAGAATTGTGAGAGCCAGATGGGTAGAGGACGTCAGGAGAACATGCCCAAATCAAATAAACAGAGTTCATTGGGACTCACAAAGACTGAAGTGACAATCCCAAAACCTGCATGGGTCTTCAGTAGGCCCTTTGTATGTATGCTGTGGTTAATTAGCTTGGGATATTTGTGGGACACTTAATAGTGGGAGTTGGGGGAACCTTCATGGGTGCTTGAGAGTGGACATAGGCCTATGGTATAGAACAGAGCTTGTAATTCCTCTGCCCATGTAGGGGGCAGCCAGGGTTCTCAGGGCCTAGTACATGTTGGGAAATATGTGCACCAGGGGAACAACAAACAAGCTTATTTCTTCCAGCTCGGTCAACCCCGCTTATCTCAGACACCTCCCTTTCTTCTGCAGAAATAACAGCCCTGGGAGGAACGTTCCCTTTGGGTTTGGGAAACTTTTCGTCTCTCTAAATGAGGTCTTGCCCTTGAATTTGTGAAATCATTTCAGAAGAAAGTGTTCTCTTGGACCAAGGGCCAATCTTTCCATCATTTCCTTTCAGCCTACAAAATCACCTATGAAAACTCTCAGCAGAACAGGTAGGGATGGAGGCATGCAGAAAGGTGAGGCTGACAGGTTGGTTACAAGCTACATGTTGCACGTCAACAGGCAACATCTCAATTGTCCTGGTCAGTCTTGCTCCACGGATACTGCTATGCCTGAGGGAATGAGAGCTGTGAGCTGGAGACAGGGTGGAGATTGAAGATACATAGCATTTAAAGCAACATCTTCAGTTTGCTCATCACTCACTATGCTTGGTTCTTAGGCAATGCTCCAAAATAGCCATACCTGGGTATGTGACCAAGAAAACCACCTTTCCCCATGCCTAACACACCTACCCAGCAGACTAATTATGCTCCATCCCCTTCATGAAAGGCAATATGCCTCCATGACTTTTATAAAAAGCATTTTTACAAAAAAATGCTTTTGTTTGCTGCTTGCCACAAATTATAGCATTATAATAATTAAATATTAAATAGTTTGAAATGGTCAAAACTCTTTATGTGGAGGTAGAAAGATGGGCTCAGTTGGTAAAGTCCTTGCCATGCAAGGATGTGAAGCTCTTTTCAGATCCCCAGCACCCTGTAAACATCAAGAGTGGTGATATATTCTTATAGTCCTTGTACTGGGTAGATTAAGACAGGAGGATTCTGGGGGTTTGACAGATGGCCAGTCTAGCTAAATGTGGTTCAGTGACATATCTTGTCTCAAAAACATAAGGTGAAAGGGGCTGCTAAGATGGCTCCACTTAGTGTTCTGCCTCCCAGAGCCAGCCCGTCATAAGCAGGGCCTTATGGGAAGAGCAATGTTCTAAACTTTTTTTATTTGCTTTTGGTTTGTGCTTTCCTCTACCAGTAGAAAGCCTAGGGATTTGTTTCCTCTTTCAGAAAAGCAGGCAGGAGAAGACTGTGAGGTATAAGGAAGGAAAAGCTTAGAGTGTCATCTACTGCTGGCTTTGCTATCAGTACCCTGGAGCTTGTTGCTTCTTTGGGAATCTTCTCTCATTGTAAGTGGTTTCTCCCCATAGTTCTATTCTTGTTGATCCCACAAGATCTCTGTCCCATGCTTGCCCCTGAGGGCATGAGCATGAAACCTTGCACATGGCCCAATGGTAGGATGGGAGACAAATCCAGGCTAATAATGTCTTGGCTGACACACATGTGTAGTCTTTTTTGGAGTAGCTTCCTCTCACCTGCCTGTAGAATGTCTTTTTTTTAATTACTGCTTGGCCCATTAGCTCTCTTACATATTAATTTAACCCATCTCCATTAATCTGTGTATCGCCACATGGCTGTAGCCTACCTGGTAAAGTTCTGCTGTCTGTCTCCAGCGGGGCTACATGGCTTCTCTCTGACTCTGCCTCCTTTCTCCAAGAATAGAAGAGCTTCTTAAGGATTGTTCCCCCCTAAAGGACTGAACTGAAGCAGAAAGCAGATCTCATCTTAATACTTTAATCTCAGCTCAGTTCATCCTTGTCTACTGACGTTTTTAGCTTATAAAGTGGTTTTGAAAGTCATATGTTTAGGCAGATTAAAAGGATCAATGAGACTGAAAAGGATATAACTTAAAGGGAATATTCACTTGATTTTTGAACATTAGACATGACCATAAACTGGGGGCTTGTGTGTCAGATCATTCCTGGAGGCCCCGAGACTTCTTGTTTTCTTCAAACTAAAGTGCCTAGCAACTGATCAATCCCTTCCCCATTAGCCATGTTACCCACACACATCTTTTGCACCATAGTGGCACAACACATATGTGTGCCACAACTGTGTGACCTGTATTTTTAAATTCTATGGGAAATTTTTATTTGAAAGGGAACAAAGAAACATTTACAAATATATAATAATAATAAGGTTATACTTGAAAGAGGTGATATAAAGGTATTGAAAACAGAATTATGGATGATTTGAAAATCAACCAAGTGACTCACATAAAAGCCAAAGAATGGTAGCTGTGCCAATAGGATGGCTACTGTGGGAACTTCAAAAAGCCCAAGGTATTGCAGAAATTTTCAAAGATGGAAAATGGAGGCTTATGGAAATGGAATACATTGGAAACCTTTATTCCACAAGCTTCATGTCTGCGTTGGATGAAAGTTTGCTTGTTAAATGCTTCCTTCACCCAAAGATACATGAATATCCACATAGCTATAGTGCACATACATTTCATAGCACAGAAACTGGCTCTGCAATCCTATGATCATATTCTACAGCATGGTTCTAGTGGACTCAGAATCATGTTTTGGATTTTGTGGACAGAGGTCAGGCTACTGTTTCCAAGTCATAACCTTATAGGACCAAATAAGGAGTACTTCTTATAAAAATACACATTAAACCGTGCAAAATTGTTTTCATATATTT
>LOJH01021316.1:10110-20362 GCA_001685095.1 Ellobius talpinus | reverse complement strand
TCACAGTGGGCACGTGGCTGGGGGGTTTTGTACATGGGAGCATCCTCACTCTTCTTATCTTCAAGTTACCCTACTGTGGACCTAATCAGGTGGACAGTTTCTTCTGTGACATTCCTGTAGTATTGTCCCTGGCATGTGCAGACACCTCTCTAGCACAGACTGTGAGTTTTACCAATGTTGGCATTGTTGCCCTTACATGTTTTCTCCTTGTTCTCACTTCCTACACTCGTATTGTTATCTCCATCTTGAAAATCCATTCCTCAGAAGGCAGGCGCAGAGCCTTCTCCACCTGCAGTGCCCACCTGACATCCATCATCTTGGTCTATGGTCCTGTGATTCTTGTTTATCTCAGACCTGCTTCTAGCCCCTGGTTGGATTCTGTTGTCCAGGTGTTTAATAATGTTGTCACCCCTTCCTTGAATCCTCTAATTTATTCTTTGAGAAACAAGGAAGTGAAATTGGCCCTGAGAAAGGTGTTAAGTCAAGCAATGCAACCTTTGGGGTATAAGGATTAGAAGCAATCATTCTTTTAAGTTGCTCCAGGTTTTCTTTCATCAGAACTTTCGCCAAATTAGTGAGATGACCAAAGCTACTCTGCTTGGTTGGTGGGTGTCCTCACAGGTAGGGCTTATTTGGGGTAATATGTGGGTTTTGTCATGTAAAAAAGACTTTTCAGATTAATCCAGTGTTTTTAATTGTAATTTGCCAAAACAATGAGTCTTTCTGTCTTGCAATATCTACTGTGAAATCCACTTTTGATTGAATTCTTTTTATTTTTACATGCACCTATTGGGGCAATCAGCTTATGTACAATTTTATGAAGCTGTACCTTTCTAGAGACTATGGAGTATCTTATACTCTCTTCAATTCCTCTCATCACTCCTTTCAACTATTATATCTTTCTATATTCTTCTAAGTGTCCCTTTGTTCACTCAGCTAAGCTAATCATTATTAATATGGTATGGAATTTGAAAACTGGATTGAAATAAGTAAATGCATCTCTATCCTGTCAGTTTTGATGAAAATCACCAAATTTAGAACAAAAAAGAATCCATGTATGCCATGTTCAAATAGCCTGAAGAATGTTGACTATTGTCTGATAAGATGCTTAAAGTCCAAGGTGTTTATTTGCTTGTTATGAACTGTGACTGGTATTATAAAAATTAAAATATGCATAATAAAGCACTCAGGCACTCCCAGGAAGCATGGGGAATTGATAGAGGATCCTGGTATGACTAGTCCCCACTCAAAAGCTACTATCATGACACAAATGTTGCTGGTAAAGAGATCAATTTAATTCAGAAGCCAGACCGTGAGAAGGTGGATAGGGCTCATTTTCAAACACCACCTCAGCGACCTCAGAAAGCCCAATGCATTCCTGCAACAGTGGGGCCATGTGCAAGGGCTAAATAATAGTGTAGTTTTGTCATCAGACACATGTGTTTCTTGTTTTTGTTACTGGAAATTTCATGGGTAATAATCAGTTTCCTATTCTAGGCAATTCCCTCTAATTCTTTAAATGGACACATTGTTTTCCAGCAAGTTAAATACTATTTCACTTTTATCTCAAGAAATTAGCCAATCCTGTGGTTGTCTAAAGACCATAAATATTCTTAGGATTCGTAAAACTAAAAGATTATTGTGATTAAACAGTCTTGGCATCTGTCTGCTCCCTTTTCTTGAAATATTTGAATCCACACCACAGTATTTTAACCATTCAAAGTTGATTTTAAAGACTGTGACACTTGTGAAAACAAAACCCAAAAATGACAACTAAGAAACAATTCACAGACCAGTTTGTCAGACATGTGATAGCGTAAGATGTTGCTCAAGTCATTCTTGCTGGATGGCTTTACACATGATTGCAACAGTTAATTAATTTCAGGCCAAAATTCAAAGACCTATCCAACCTCCAAGGCCAGTATGTGTCTGGGGAAATCTGTACAGAAGGTTCATTTGAGAACCCCAAGTGTCTATTACCCTGTTTTAAAAGGCCCCTGAAATCCAATCTCAGTACTCTGAGCCAATGCTATTCCACTACTCTGGATTTTTTTTTTCTGACAGCACTCAGGTGGTAAATTCCTTTACTCTGTCTTTCTCCTCCTCATAAAATGTTTGTGTTGACCATATGTCCTTTGACTATCAATGACAGCATCTGCTGTGATTCTTTCCTTATGTGTCAGCAAAGGAGATAATCTTCAATCTATGTTTATAAATTGGGAGAATAAAGTTTTAAAAATTGGAGTGTAAAAAATATAGAGCCAGAGTTCCTATTATATATAACCACTCATAATTCTTTAAATGCGACGGAATTTAAGGAACAGACATTAAAGTATGAACAAAACTTACTTTTTATTTTTGTAATATTTCAGAATTTATACTTTTAACATTTAATCAACTACTTTTGTGATTATAACTGTTTTGATTACCTTGATTTACCAGAGAAACCCTTAGAGTAAGACACATATAAAGTAAGCCATCTACATGTTCTTCTAGATACCATTTGCTCTTCTAACCACTTTGTAAATACTGAAAATGAGATTTGAGCCACATATCTCCTTCTGTAGCAGCTCTCAATTGCCCTCACCAGCTTCTTAGCTAGTTATGGGATCTTGGGAGCCCTTTCCCCATTCATGCTTGAGTTTTAAGTGGTTTTATTTTGTACAGGTCTTATGTAGGTAATCACACTGTTGTGAGTTCATGTATCTAACATCCATGTGATGTCCAGAAGACAGGATTTCAGTATTCTTTGACATCCACTGGCTGTTCCATCCATTCTGCTTCTTCTTCCATGCTGTTCTCTGAATTAGAGGAGTTGGGGGGAGACTGATAACAATGTTCATTCTATGTCTGAACATTCACAATCAATTTTTCTCAGTGCTTTCATAATTTATTCATTTTTTTCATTAACCACTGTCTACTGCAAAAAGAGGCCTGAACAAGGTTGCAAATAGTAGAAATCTGTGGACAGCAACACAGATTTAGCAGGCATTTTTACATATTGGCTAAGAACAGCAGTAGGTTCCCACTTGGGGCTTATGTTCTTCCCAGCCATGAGTTTTTGGCTAGGTTTAAGGAACCTGGCATGATACCTTTTTGTGAAGTAGGACTCATATCCAATCAGAAGGCAGCTAGTTATCCACATAACAGTTATACATCTATTTCATAGTTTGATCAGAGTATCCATAAAGTCCATTAAATGATTAAAATATGCCTAAATAAACATCAATAGTTGTCTTAAGGAAAAAATGAAAAGTTTCCTGGTAATAAATAAGATATAAATTCAAGCATTTAAAGAAATATTAATAATGGGATATTATAGAAAACATTTTTTGCAGAATAAAGTGCACTAGTAGCTTTTCTGATGTAGTGATAATACTCTAGTAAAAAGTAAATTAGGGAAGAAAAGGCTGTGTTTTGGCTTACAGTTCCCAAGGGATCAAGTCTGTAATGGCTGAGGATTTCATTTCCACACATTTCGTTCCCACACAGAAAGCAACAGAAGAGAGAGAACAGGAAGTAGATTGAGGCTATAACAATTCAAAGTCTTCTCCCAGTGAGTACTTTTTCCAGATAGCCTACATCTCCCAAAGATTTCATGATCTCCACACAAAACACCACAAACTGGGGACCCACTATGCGGATGTATGAGTTCATGGGAATATTTCTTGCTGAAACCACAACAAAATGTTACACAATAGGTTATGTTTTATTTTTCTTCTTGAAACCAGTACGATTTTAGATGTTTTCCACTTTTTTCTAATCTGGATCTCTAAAGAACTGAGTACTTGCAAGCATTTGAACCCAAGGGATGGCACTCCTCCAGGGAAAACTCAGTATTTGCAATAAAGGAGCTTTACCTGAGTGGCTTGCAAACCACTAGGTGAGTACATCCTACTCTAGGGAGCATAGGAAGCAATGCAGAGATGAGAAGGAGTGAAGGAACAAAAGCAGAGATCTTCATAGCTAACCCATCTCTCTGTTCTACTCTTTCTGGTCAGGGTTACTGTGGAAGAGAGTCCCAGAGGAGACCCAAATGAAACATCTATTCCTCCTCAGTGGCTGACTAGCTGATGCTCTTACACTCAGGGCTTGAGTCCTCCTGCATCACAGATTCGAGGCATCATCAGCTGGGTCTTAGGCTAAGAAGATGCAGCCCCCTCCTCCCCTCGGCTTCATAGCAAGGCTGTTCTGTTTCATCCTTTCCAACCACAGAGGGCAGATGTGGCCTTGGGTTTTAGCCCCATTTTTTCCATAATCTGCTTTGGGGTGTACGTGCTGGTTTACTGGAACTCATTCTTCTCTTAGAATCCTCTCTTCTGTGCTGTATGTCCCCTTGAAAGGGTAAGAGCCTGTGCTTACTTAGCTCTACTTGATTTTGGATATTCATGCCACTTTATGTACTACTTATGATATGAATTATGACAATGTGTCTTACAAACACTCATGTGGATAGCACACAGCCATAGCTTGGATCATGGCTTTTGGGAACACAAACTCTGTATTCAATCAATTCGTAACAGTGGCAACTGTAAATGGCTTTTCCCTGTATTGTGTATTATATTTTGTCTTCTGTTCTTTCATGTGCCCACCAGATGGATTTCAGTTTTCAGTTGTACTGACTCTGAAGACAAGAAAGAGGTTTTATGAATCAATAGCTCCTAGTCACTGTAATTATGGCTTAGTTGAAGTCTCATTATTCAGAGTATTAGAACTTTGAATTGTTAAGAAAATACTATGTTTCTGGACAAAATTGCTTAGATATTTTATGCACATTACAGCTTTGTGACTTCAAGAAATTTAAATTAATAGTTTCCTCGCAGAGAATAAAATTAAAATCAGAGCTATTTGACGAAACTGTCTGGATTCAGAATAAGGAGTCGATGTGACATTTGAACTCTGATGTATGTAATTGTGAGTGTTATTCTATACCAGTGATACTCAACCTGAAAAAAGCGAAGCAACCCTTTCCAGTGGTCACATTTCAGATATCCTGCATACCAAATACTTATGATACATAACAGTATCAAAATTACAGGTATGAAGTAGCAAGGGATATAATTTAATAGTTGGGGTCAGCGCATATGAGAAACAGTGTCAAAGGGACACAGCATTGGGAAGGTTGAGAACTGCTATTCTCTACTGTCAATTGATGCTATATTCTTAATTCAAGTTGACCTCTTTAAGTTTTAGGGGAGAGTTAAAAATAAATAAATGGCCAATTTGTTATTAACTTTTAATTAGACAAATTAGATGAAATCTCATATTGAAAGTTCTTTCCAATACAAAGGGTCCCAGTGTGATCTACCAAGGCTTTAATTTCTTTGGGAAGTTCAGCTAAGTAGGTCCATCCTTACGTCTTTCAGGAGTAAGTAAACTTGAAAATGAGGAATTGCACATTAGTAACTGAATTCCTCCTGATGGGAATCCCACATACGGCTGGGCTGGAAAAGATGCTCTTTGTTCTCTTTCTGGCCTTCTACCTGCTCACACTCCCAGGAAACCTACTCATTCTCCTGGCCATCCTTACCTCTTCCAACCTTCACACACCCATGTACTTCTTCTTGGGAAACCTGTCAGTGCTTGATATTTTTTTCCCTTCGGTGAGTTCCCCAAAGATGATGCTCTACCTCACCGGACACAGCCACACCATCTCTTACCAGGGCTGTGCCTCCCAGCTCTTCTTCTATCATTTCCTGGGCTGTGCGGAATGCTTCCTGTATACTGTGATGGCTTATGACCGCTTTGCAGCCATCTGTCATCCTCTAAGATACAGAGTCATCATGAGTTCATGGGTGTGTGCCTCCATGACAGTGGCTACCTGGATAGGGAGCTGTCTGCATGCATCTGTTCTCACGTTTCTAATCTTCAAGTTACCCTACTGTGGACCCAATGAAGTGAACAACTTTTTCTGTGACATCCCTGTGGTGTTGCCCCTGGCCTGTGGCGACACATATCTGGCACAGTCTGTGAGTTTCATTAATGTAGGTCTTGTTGCACTGATGTGCTTCCTCCTTATTTTCACTTCGTATTCTTGCATAGTTATCTCCATATTGAAAATCCGTTCTTCTGAAGGCAGGCGCAGAGCCTTCTCCACCTGCAGTGCCCACCTGACATCTATCCTGCTCTTTTATGGCCCTGTGGTCCTCATTTACCTCACACCTGCCTCCAGTCCTTGGCTGGATTCAGTGGTTCAAGTGATGAATAATATCGTTACTCCTTCCCTTAATCCTTTGATATATTCATTGAGAAACAAGGAGGTAAAGGTGGCTTTGAGAAAGGTCTTGACACAAGGGATGCACACTCCTGGGGAATAAGCTTTAGTTGTAATCTCACTTTAAAGTTTGTCTCTATTATTTGATAGAAGTTGCTCTTATTTTTATTTGTGGCATACTTTATAATGAGTAGATATTATTTTGATTGAATGCTATATTTCTATTGCTTAAATTTTTGAAATTATAATAAAATTACAACATTTATCCCTTCCCTTTCCTCCCTCCAAACCTTTTTGCTCTTCTTCAGCTTCATGGTCTCATTTTCATTAATTTTAATGCAAATAAATATAATGTGCATATGTATAGTCATATAATCCTATGTACGTTTATATATGCAACCATTTTCTTAAATATAACCATTTGAATTCATATAATATTAGTTTTAAGTATGTTTTCAGGACTGACCTTTTGTCCATGGACAACTACTTGGTGCACCCTCTTCTGGGAGACCTCCTTTTGAGTTCCTCTCTTCCATTATCAACACCCATTTTAACCCTCTTTTGTATTCTTTTCTTGATTTTTAAGGAGACATTAATATTTACTTCCATTTCACATATATGAATTCATACATTACAGGTTTGGTTTTAGTATTGGACTGATTCAGATAGAATGAGTTTAGATGTCTTCAATTTAGTTTTAGTTATGTTTGTTGTCCATTTGGAATAAACTTGAATCCTATGCTCATTTACTTTATGTTCCTGATATGATTCTAATACTTTGTATGTTGTCCAGATTTCTGCTCATAATTACTGAGAAAAGAAGTTTATATTGAGCTTATGTTGTTATAGCAGAATTGCCGTACACTGAAGCTATTTAATGCTAAGAATTATTTTTTAAAAGACAAAAGTAGTTAGTAAATACTTGAAAGTAGAAAAATATAGGATAAATAAGAATTAATTGATATTAAAATGCAAACATTCCAAAATTTTAGAAAAGGCGCCAAATATAGATATGTAGTGGAATATGACACCCAAAATTACAATCACATTATATAGAATTGAAATATATAAACAGAATCTAAATTATCTGATAAAACAAGGTATCTTTTAATGCAGACTACCAGTCAAATTACTGTTTGATAAAGAAGAAAAAAATGGAGTCTATAATCACACCACACACAAAAATATGCTTGCACACTAGATCTTAAAAGGGCACCCAACAAATTAGCAAACGATAAATTACAGAAAGCAAGGGGATTATCTATAAATGACTGTAGATAGAGCTCTGAAAAACCTTATCTATTTAATTAGTTATTAAGATGAAAACAGTACCAGCTGTAACATAAGCATTCGGTGTAACTGACTCTGGTCCCCCTGGTGCTATTCTTCCCTTTCTGCTTGCTTATGTTATCTGTGGAGAGTCTTCAAATGTTGTGCCATATATTCTGTCCAGAGTTTATATTTTAATTAAGTGAAGAAAAAGGATCCCAGGTATTTAATTGTGTAATAAAAATAAAACATTAATAAGACTGTAAGTGAAAATGCTCTTATTACACAATGAGTTCAGAATACAAGTTGTCACAAGTGACATAGAGGAATTGAGCAGTATCTAACAATATCATCTATGGTTACTTTTAAAATTCTTTACATTTATTATTATTATTACTGTTATTAGTGTGTGTGTGTGTGTGCATGAATACATGTGGAGGCTATCTTGAGTGAGTTGGTCCTCTCCTTCCACTATTTGGATTCAGGGTTGGGGTTCCAGGGATTGATTTCATGTTGTTAGCCTTACAAACAAGTGCCCTTATCTGCAGCTCTTTCTCTCCAACCTTGTTAAGTACTTTTTGATGTAGAAGTTTATTATTATATTAGTCTTATCCAGAAGTTGTTGCTCAAACAATATGAAAATTTCACATCGGGGTTATTTGTGTAGTAAAACCTTGGAAACTGTATAAATATTTAGATATAAGACAATACTATTTATCTAGCTTTACAGACTCACAGTAGTATTTAAATAAGGTATAACAACCTACAAAATACATTTTAATTTAGAAATATTAATATTTGCACAAGTCAATAAAAAGAAATAAAACTTTAAGTATGGAAACAAAATTGTATAAGAAAATTAACAAAATTATAACTATTTAATATTTCTTTATGCATTTATTTTTGTTTTGTTTGAGATAGGTTCTTGTTCCACAGCCAGGCTGGCCTTAAACTTATGCAATTATACTGCTTCAACCTCTTTAGTGATCATATTACAATTATATGTCATCATGCATATTGGGCTTAATTTAAATTAGTATCATATGCACAGCAAAGGTAGAGCTAGCTTTGCATTGTGACTGTATCTTTTCCTCTTGGCTTTTTATCTTCAACAATGGAGTACTACACAGCAGAAAAAATAACAACATCATGAATTTTGCAGGAAAATGATTGGAGCTAGAAAACATTATTTTGAGTGCGGTAACCCAGACATAGAAAGACAATTATCACNTGGGAAGTAGAAAAAGACAAGATCTCCTGAGTAAATTGGGAACATGGGGACTTTCAGGGAGGATTGAAGGGGGGAGGTAAGAGGCAGGGAGAGGAGCAGAGAAAAATGTAGAGCTCAATGAAAACAATAAAAAGGAAAAAAATTTAAAAAATAAGAAAAAAGGAAAAAAAGAAATAAAATTAGATCAAAAAGAAATTAACCAAGACTGAAGGTACATAAAAAAATACAACCAAAACAAAGTCAAAAACCATTTTCACTTCTGTAAGATAGATTAAAATGATTAACTAGATTCATTATGGGAAAACAGATCTAAATCTCCAGTTACAAAGAGACCTGCACCATTTGGGCAAACTCTTTTGGGAAATATTTCTTCACTGTCAGCTCACAGGATGTGGTCCAGGATGAGGCTCAGGCTGTATCTGCAGCTGGTGCCTGAACAGAATAATGTGAAGAAGTCTCCCACTTAACACTGGTACTGAAGACATGAAGGATTAATGGAGAGCAGAAGGGGCTTGGCACTGTGTGGCACTGTTGGATTTCCTGAAGAGAGGACCCCCTGATTTTGAAGGCCCAGCTTCCGTTTCAGTGGAAACTCAGGGTATGGGGGATGCCAGGCATGTAGAGTGAACACCAAGGTCAGTGGCAGGTGTGGAGTTGAGTCAGTAGGAGTCTATGAAATAAACTGTGTGCACACATGCCTTTTGGAACACAGAACACCATGTGTGAGACCAGGATACTAGTCTTTGGGTTACAAGATTTGATTTACATTGCTGGATGTTTTTTGTCTTGGATTTTTTTTGTAACTTGGCTCTGATTCTTCTCTCTTGGAATAAGAAGCTATCTTTGTAGTCTTTGATTTTTATTAAGTTCAGGATTACATACTTTGTATATTTTAAAGGACTTTGAACCTTTAATTTGTTCCTATGTTTTTTAAAAATGACTGTGGGTCTAGGGTCAATGAGCAGTGAAAAAAGAGAAGAGAGTTGAGAGGAATGGTTGAGGTCACTGGTGGAGGAAGAACTAAGGTCTGTGTCATTCACTCTCATTGCTAATCTACTCATGATATCCAGAAATTGGAAACAAACTAGATATCCATCAACAGATGAATGGATAATTAATATATGGTGCATTTACACAATGAAATATTATTCAGATAGGTAGAATGTGAAGATATTTTTTAATTAAAGATCTTTTGTAGGGTGACATAAGTCATTTTATGTCTTTTTAAGAAGTTATTAATCTTAATGAAACCTAGTAGCTGAGGTTATACAGTCTCCTTTTTAAATTAGTGCCCTTCTTGTCTTGTAGCCTTGGAATAATCTTCAAGAAGCTAGAGAAAACCATTTGGATAATAATAATAAAAACATAAGAACCAGATGGTGTACAAATAGATTCATTCCCAAAGGAGTGCGATCTATGTATCCAAGAACTTGGCTGCAAATAACTATTTTGATTTTATTTTTTAAAAATATTTATTTATTTAATTATTTATTCTGTATACAATATTCTGTCTGTGTATATGTCTGCAGGCCAGAAGA
>LOJH01021315.1:1421-17286 GCA_001685095.1 Ellobius talpinus | reverse complement strand
CATCATATATAAAGACCTATGACACTAAAACATCATATATAAAGACCTATGACACTAAAACATCATATATAAAGACCTATGACACTAAAGAACTTTGAAAAGAGAAGTCATGCAGCTCAAACTTCTCATTTTCAGATGTCTCCGTCTCTCAGAAAAAAATATCAGGTAACTGTTAAAAGGATGAAATTAAAGAGAAGATGAAACAAAATTCTGTCTGCACGCGTCTTAGTCAGGGTTTCGATTGCTGTGACAAAACACCACGACCATGAGGCAAGTTGGGGAGGAAGGGCTTCTTATTCAGCTCACACTTCCACACTGCTGTTCACCACTGAAGGAAGTCAGCATAGGAACTCAAGCAGGGATGTGGAGGCAGTGGCTGATGCAGAGACCATGGTGTGGGAGCTGCTTACTGCCTCGCTACTCATAGATTGTTCAGCCTCCGTTCTTATAGAACCCAGAAATTGAACCACCCACAATGGGCTGGGGATGGGCCCTCCAACATTGATTGCCAACTGAGAAAATGCCTTACAGCTGAATCTCATGGAGGCATTTCCTCAACTAAGTTCCTTCCTCTCTGGCGACTCTAGCTTGTATCAGGTTGACACACAAAACCAGTCAGTACAGCACGGATTCATCCCATAAGTGACTGGAACATAATCATAGTTCCATTCTTCAAAATCTCAAATTTCTTGGCTTCTAGTACAATATAAGGCATGGTGGAGAAATAAAAATGAGACAACATCAAGCCTCTGGCTCTGGAGACATTGATGTCTACCTGAGAAGATGGAAATGGGTTGCTGGTTTTGTTTGGGAGTTTGTTGGTGGGGGCTTTTGTGACTTGGTTTCTCTGCAATAGCACAAGAATGAATTGATTAGAATTTTTGATTTAAAACACTGCCAGCACAGGTCCATATTTTACTTATACATTTTTACTTACTTTATATTTAAAAAATACTGAAACAAACACCATGAATAAATCAGCCATCCCTAAAACAAAAATGCAACTGTGTTTGCCCTGGTGCATCAGCCTCTCCCTGCCCTTCTCTCACACAGGAGAAAAACTACCTCTTGCAATTTTAAGGCATGAGTCAGGGCTTGAAATATGGCTCATTGGTTAAGAACAGGTACTGATCCTTCAGAAGGTCCAGGTTCAGTTCCCAGCACACAGATGACAACTGACAACTATCTGTAGCTCTAGTTTCCAGAGGATCAACTCCCTCTTCTGGCCTTCTTTGGATACTAAGTATGTACACAGTACACATATGTACATGGACATACAGCCAAAACACTCATACACATAATAAAAATAAAAATAAATTGTCTTAGTTAGGGTTTCTATTGCTGTGAAGATACATCATGACCACAGTAACTTTTATAAAGGAAAATATTTAATTGTGGTGGCTTACATTTTCAGAGGTTCAGTCCATTATCATCATGTCAGGGAGCGTGACAACATGTAGGCAGACATGGTGTTGGTTACATCTTGATCAGAAGGCAACAGGAAGTGGTCCGAGTCACTGGGCATGGCTTGAGCATATATGAACCCTCAAAGCCCACCTCTGCAGTAACACACTTTGTGCAACGGGACCACACCTACTTCAACAAAGTCACACCTCCCAATAATGTCATTCCTTATGAGTTTATTGGGGCCAATTACATTCTAACTACCATAACATAAACATAAATAAATCTTTCATAATGCAAGAGTTGAAAATCATCTAATTCACAACAACAACAAAAAAGGAATGACCCAAAGAGTTGGTCAATTTGAGCCAAGGATAATTGGTATAATTTTGCTATATGGAAAATAATATTTTTATGTAAATAAAAATTTAAACAAAGTTCAAACATAAAAAGATAAAAAGCAAGAGAGTCTGGATTATAGGCATGTTCTATCATCATGAAAGTTAAGACAGGAAGCTATCAGTTCAATATCAGTTAGGCTCCCAGGGGAGTTCAATGGCCAAAGCATTAGAAATTTGTTTCAAAATAAATACATGCCAAAAGGAATGTTTGGAAATAGACAAGGAGTGTAAAAAAATAATTCCACTTGAATACTTAATTTGTGTCAGGGTTTCATGAGAAACAACAGAATGCATAGATAGAGGTAGAAAACTCCAAAAGCCCCTATTTCTTTATTCTGAAAGAAAGAGGGGACAGTAAAGAACTTTCAATGGAGAAACCACTGATCAAAGTAACATCTGAGGGAAAATCAAGAGATGGAAAAGGTCTACTAAATTTAAGAAAAATAATCCAAACAAAAAGGTTAAGTTCAGTGTTAGAAAAAGTCACAAAATGGCACTTGGCTAACCTTCCAGTAGAGCTCTCCACAAAAGAGAAGATTAAACCCAGAACATTGATAACATCACGTAAGTAAACAGCCTACCACCAACAAATACTCTCGGGGTGTCTTCTTAAATATTCAGTGGCGCATACTGAAATAAACACAAATATAAAATCATAAAAAGTTAAAGACTGTGCCAGGGGTATGAAATTAAAGAGTTGATAGGTGCTTGCTTGGCATGCTCAAGACCTCGAATTCAAAGCTTAGCACACATCTTTCCTGCTGTGCTTTGAATGCAAAGTGTCAAGCACAGTCTCCTGTGTTGAGCAAGGAGTCCCCAGCCTATGGGAAGTTCTGGAAACTTTAGCAGGTGGGGCCTCCTTGGAGGAAGTAGGTTCCTGGGGACATAACTTTGAAGATTATACCTGGCCCCTAGTCTACCCCTTTCCTTGCTCTCTGTCTCCAGTACAGCATAAAGTGAAGAACCTCCCAACCATATTCCCACTGACATGATGTTCTGCCCAAGTATCAATGGCCAAATCGTCATGGAATGAATCCTCTGAAACTGTGAGACAAAAGATAGCTTCCCCCTTGAAGTTGTTTTCTTGTGTGTTGCTCATAGGTATCTAAAAGTAAAACACATCCCATTAAAAAGTCAAAGAACACTCACTGGGCAAACTCTGATAGTTTGCACAGGTCACCATATTTATGTCAGGTGATGGAGAATATAAAATTCAGCTAAATTGCAATGTATAAGGCAAATATTAATTTCCCCAAATCAGTATACTGTGTAGGTAGGTGAGTAAAATGGAAATAAACTGAAAATATTTTTCAAAGTTCTGGAGCAAGATCGTTTTACTGATATATCTTTACATATTGTCAAAACATACTAAGTGAAAAAATACTTAAGCTATGTCCTTCATGAATATTGATGGGATGATCTCAACAAATTTCTAACAAACTAGATTCAATTAACATATTAATAGGACTGTAATATTCATTCCTGGAAAGCAAGGATGGTTCAACTTATGAAAATCAATCACTGTAACACAGCACATTAATAACATGAAAGGCCCAAACCACCACACAATCTTCTTACTTAGTACAGAAAAAGCTTTTTAACAGATCCAACAACTTTTTATGATCATACACATACATAAACACACACGCACACACTCAAAAGTAGAAGTAGAAGGACACCCCCCACAATATAATAAAGGTCTTATGCTCCTTCCGATCCTTCAGCCAATAGCCTTTAAGATACCAGCCCACTTGGGCGTGGTCTCTTTTGCTTTAAAAAGCAGCAGTACCCCATGCCCTCTCTCTCTTGCTTCCAGCTTCCTGCTATTAGACTTCGTTCCTGATCACGCAGAGGGCTGTTGTCTGGGACAGTGATCTGTAAGTTTTTTCCCCTTAAATAAATAACCCTTTTATTAATCANGGACAGTGATCTGTAAGTTTTTTCCCCTTAAATAAATAACCCTTTTATTAATCATAATTCCAAACTGGTGTGGGATTGTTTTGTGACTTACACCTTCAGTCGCATATGAAGAGGTCACAAATAAAATGTCCAAGACAATAAAATGAAATAAAGATTTATTTGGATTAATAGTTTCAGTCCATCAAGAGCCATCTCTTGTTTCTGAGCCACAATGAGACAGAGCATCATGGGGGAAGAGCATACAAGAACAAGTTGCTGACATCATGGAAGCCATAAAAAAGAGATTGTGGGTGAGGAAGGAGAGCGAGGTGGAAAGAGAGATTGGCTGATTGACTGATTTCAAAAGAGAGTGTCCAAGGACAAGATATCACCTTTGAAAGCACACATACACACCAGTAACTTCCTCCAGCTAGGTCCTACCTCCTAATAACCCATTTTGCTATGATTTATAAAGGGATTAATCCACTGATAAGATTAGCACCCTCAAGATCCAATCACCTCTCAATGGAATCAACATCTGAGCCAACATCTTCACACAGGAGTCTATAAGGACATTTACATTCATATCATATCGACGGTTAATATTGAAAGACTGCAAGCTATTTTCTCCCTATGATTAGAAACAAGGAAAGAATGCCTTGTCTGGCCACTTCTACTCAACACAGGATGTTCCATTTGTCCTGTACAGAGAAATTAGACTGAACAAATAAATAGCATTGCAAGTTAGAAAAGAAAGTCTAACTCTTTCTGTTCAGAGACAACATAATCTTATATTCAGAAGCTCTTGAAAGTTTGCCTCTTGGTAAAATCCTATTACAGATAATAAATTCAAAAGAGTCTCAGAATACAAAATCAACATGTAAAAATCATTTCCATTTTTATATACTATTTATGAACAATCTGGGAGTACATTTCAAAACCTGCTCTGTTTACACTGACAATAAAAACTAATGAAATAATCTGAAATAAATTTAGTCAAGGAACCAAAAAGCTTGTATACTTCAGACCACAAAACACTACTGAAACAAATTAAAAATGACATAAATAAATAAAAAGAACATCCCATATATCCATGTACTGGAAAAGCTAATATTGCTAAAATTATACTGTAAAAGCAATAATCATGTTATACGCAACATCTGTCAAAATCTCATTGATGTACTTTGCGGATACAGAAAAATGCATTCATGTCAAGTCTTAGTGTGCATATCAAATACACAAATTAATATTGAAAAGGAGCAAAGCAGGATGCTCCCATGTTTCCTTGTTTCAAAAAATAGCTACAAAGATGCCACAGTCAAAACAGTATATCACTGGCAGAAAGACAGGCTTATGGACCAAAAGAAGCAAATGCAGAGTCTATGAACAAGCTCTGCGCACTAACGAACAGCCAAATGATTTTTTTCACAACTGCCAGGAAAAGAATAGTCTCGTCAACAACCAACACTAAGAAAACTGAATATCTATATGTGATAGAACAAAGACGGATGGATCCTTTTGTTACATCATGTGCAAAAATCAACTCAAAATGGTTGCAAAACCTAAGACTGTAAAAGTCTTAGAAAAACATGGGAGGAAAGCTTCATCACAGTGGGTTTGGCAATGGTTTCATTTATTGTTGTACGAGTTCTAATTGATCTTAATAATAAAAAATCCATATCCAGACATCAGGGTAAATGTTCAAAGATCAGAGACACAAAGGAGCAAGCCACAGCCAATTCTTACCTTGCTAACTCCTTAGCCGAAAAAAGGAGCATGTTCCTGTCTCCTCCCACCTTATATTCCTCTGTCCACCCAGCCATACCACTTACTGTCTTTCTATACAGACCGCCAAACCTCTATGGTTAACTAGTGGCTAGTGCAGCCCTCTGATCTTCAGACAAGCTTTATTTGTTAGAGCACAAACAAAATATCACCACAATTTATGATACCAAAAGCACAGGCAACAGAAGGAAGATGGAGAAATGGGGCAACATATCACTTTATGTCTATGCCTCAAATAAAGCAATCAAGAGGGTGAAATGGCCATTGATGAAATAGAAGGAATAAAACATAAATAAAACAAATTTGTGAATAATCCACCTGATAAGTACCTAATACCCAAAATACATAAATAACTCTTGTAACTTCATTATATATATTTGAGCAAACTAATTGACATGTTTTCAAAGAAGATACACAGTAACCAGAAAGAAGGCTCAGCTGGTGAGGTGACAGATATGACAGATCATCTCTGAAACCCTAGCACCTGTGAGAAGAAACACATTCCTGGGGCTCTTGGGCAAGCCAATCCAGCCAATCCAAAAACTGAAGGTTTGATGAGAGACCCTGACTTAAAAGAATAAAGTGGATAATGATGGAGGAAAACACATGATGTCGATCTATTACCTCCTCATATACATGCACACTCATGGACATGTACACAGTACACTCATGCATTCAAATGAAACGCATAATAAAAATGAGAAAATACATTCATTGCCACTAATAAAGTAAATGTGGAGGAAACTACAAAGAAATCTGAAACTGTTTACCGTTGGTGGAGATAGAAAATAGAACAGAAGTTTATGGAGAACACTATGGACATCCCTCATGATATTTAAAATTGTGGTTCTGTGTGATCTGCCAGCCCCACATATGGGGTACAGCCAAAAGAAATGAAAGCAGGATCTTAAAGAGATACCTGCACTCTTAGGTTTCATTTCAACATTACTTACAACAGCCAAGAGGTGAGAGCTATCCCAATGTTCCTCCACTGACAAATAGTTACAAATAGTTAAAGTTTAAGCATATCTGCAATGTAACACTCATTTAAGCCCTGAAGGAACTAAGTCCCGTCTCATGTTGTGGCATAGATGACCTTTGAGTATAATACATTTAAGTGATGTTATCCTCCAACAAACAAAAAGACAAATAATGTATGTGTTCATATTTATGAAGTACCTCAAGCAATCCAAATCAAGGAAGAGGCTGCCAGGAGCCTGGAAGGGGAAAGGTGAAGTGAAGTGCCACTTATAAGAGTGGCACTCCAGGTTCTTAAGTTGGAAAAGTTCTAAAGATATACTCTGCAATTTAAATGCAGCTAACACTGATAAATTTAATGCTTAAAAGATTCAAAATGGTAAATTTTACACCATGTGTTTTTACCACAATTAAAAATGAAGTTAACGGTTTCTTTCTCAATGGATAGATTAAACAAGTAGATAAAAATCTATACAATCATTTTATGGTATTGTTATACCCTAATATCAAGGTCTAAACAGGACCCAATCATCAAAATTATCTACAGATCATGTCCATAATCTCTCATTTCCACTGGTGTTTACACAGAGCATACTGTGATATCCAAGCACTATGCTAACACATAGAGAAAAAAATTATATGCTCTGCCATCATGGAATTTATATTTTAACCATTTAAAACATAGTTATAATAGGTACTATTATGGTTTGTAATTTTGTACCCAAAAGGCACATGTGCTAAGTGGTTGATTCCCAGCATATGGTGCTGTTATGGGAAGGCAGAACCTTCTGGAGGTAGAGTCTAGTGGGACATCTTAAGTCATTGAGGGTGTGCCCTTGAAGGCTATATGTGGATCCCTCCCCCTTCCTCTCTTTAGCTTGCACCTGCAGGGTAAGGGCTTTCTCTGCTCTCCTTCTCCCAAAGATGCAGGAAACCAAAAGCAATGCATTTAACCAACTATCAACGGAAACCCCCAGAACGGTTACCCAAAATAAACCTTACTCTTTCTAAACTGACTGTCTCGGGTATCATGCTAAGGTCAAGGAAAGCCAACTAAGGGGTTGAAATGTGAAAAATCTGTGACAAAACTTATAGAACTTTAAAATAAACTAAAGGAATAGTTAGTAACAACCCTGAAGGAGGTTAATCCAAGGAAGGTGAAGGCAGTTTAATATTAGGAAGCATGCTTAAGTCCAGGGGGTAGAGACAGGTTTAAGGTGATGGGAATGGAGAAGTAAAGAAGTCACAAGTACTGATATGCAAGAGACAAATCTTCAGGGCTTAGAAGATGGCAAAGGAGATCTCTTTTTATAATTATTTATTTTTGCAGTTAATTCGTTCACTGATTCCTTAACTCAAGTATTTATCTAAGATCCATTTATTTAGGAACGTTTAATGGAAACCAAGCAAAGGCAACTCAGTCCTTGTCCCCAAGGAACCAGCAATCTCTTCTCTGTGACCATAAAACCATGTAGGAAGACTATTTTAAAAGTCTGGGTTCAAGTTCAACAGGACACACAGTAAGCAGGACTAGAAATCTTACCAAAAGTAAAAAGTGCAATCTGCACTTTGAGTTAACATAAAGCAATACAAAGACTTGTCGAAGATGAAAAGAAGAAAAAATAAAGATTGTATCAGGGAAATGGTCCTTCAAAGGATTTTTTTTACAAGCAGTAGATATTTAAACTGCAAAATTTTGGTGAGTATTTTTAAGTGCAATCTTTCTAAAGAAACTTGTGTGCTTTCTCACCTTCTGAAAAGGCATCCATAAAACAAACCCAGCTAACGACGCAGCATCATGAGCACAGCAGTCAGGTACCACACTGTGTGTGCCTCAACCCCACCCTCAAGAGCGAGGCTAGGAACATTTCCCCTAAATCAGGCCCAGATTTCTTGGTTTTTCATTTTTGAATGGTTTTCTCCGGCTTTTTATAGCTTTTCCCTTGAACACATGAATTTAGAGCTGTAAGGGACCATGTGAAGATTAACTGGCTCAGCCCACTAGCTTTTCAGAGGAGGAAGCCATGTCCCTTTCTCCACCGAGATAAGAGGGCTCTAACTCTGCTGGTTTAATGTAGTAATATGCCTGCTATGAGCTGCTTGTCTCTCTTTTCTTATTGTCTGTTTCTAACCTGACAACCAAGAAGCCAGATAAGCAACCAAAATCATACCAAAAGTAACTGTATCTCAGTGAGGAACTATCGGAAGAATCGGGAGTAAGCGTTTCAATGTTCTCTGGGTCCGTATACCGTGCTGACTTGGAAGGATCTTTTCCAGTCTTCCTGTTGGGGAAGGCTCACCCTGGAACAGGAAAGCTCTCAAGCCTTTCACAGGAAGAATGATAATTCTCTGAGAATGAGGGACTCTCTTCTCATATGCGATGCAGTGAGCTATTCCCTAACTTTGAGCCTTGGTTTCTCACTTAAAAAAAAAACAGAATGAACTCCACCTGGAAGGGTAATTGACATTAAACCTGATCACATGTTTAAAAGAATGTTCCAAAGATGAGACTGTCTTCCTTCTACTTTTGTTCAAGAAGACAAAACCATGTTTGCAAAAGCTAACACAATGTATACTTATATGCAGCTCATCCCAGACTGAGTATATTCCTACTTAAAGCAACAGTGTGTCCTCTATAGGGTTTTTCAAAAGTTGATGTCATTAGAATCACCAAGGGGCTTTTAGAAGGCTAACAGTTTATTTTCTTTCAACAGATCCCCTGGGAGGTGGGAAGTACATACAGGAATGTTTTGAGAAATTCCCACACTATTCTCTTAAGAGTCTGAGCTGGATCCAATGTCTCCAAGAAATCCTCAAATCCAAGGTGATCCTCCATACCTGTCTGCATAGATTAAAACTCCTAACAGGAACTAGAGAGATGGCTCAGTGGGTCAAATGCTTACTGCACAGTTATGAAGATCTTAGATCAGATCCCCAAAACTCACATAGACAAAGCAGGGCATGGCAGTGCATGACAATAACCCTGGAACTGGGGGACAAAGACAGGTCGATCACAGCGTCACACTTGACCAGTCATTCCAACCAAAAGGGCTGGCTTCAGAGGCTAAGTAAGAAACACACACGCACACACACACACACACACACACACACACACACACACACACGCAGAGGAGAAGCAATTAAAAAAGACATCCTGACCTCAAGCTCTGGCCATCACACAAGCCCACGTGGTTAAGCACACCTACACACAGAAACACATACGCATACATGTGTACAACACCTAGAAGCCCCCAGTGTCCACTGGGGAGACTCCAGGCTGTTTTCTTTTGTTTCCACACTGACATCTTTGGGACTCCTCCTTCCTCAATTCCTGATTCTCTCAAAGTACTTGACAGTGCCTAATGGAACTCTTATACCAAATTCACATACTAGAACAGTGGTACTAATTGTGGAAAATGTGATAATATTCCCATATTTTCCAGCAAAAAAAAGCTGTAGTTAAGCTCTATGAGGGGTCCTATCAAGACCCTTTATGACTTAAATTGGTCATTCAGAGCAGTTGAATATTTTTTGTGTTATTTCTAGCCTCATGATTTAGAGACTTTACCACACAGCACCTAAATTTAAAGGGTGAAAATAGCTTAGAACTTCTGAAAAAAAAATACAAAGAATTATCTGGTAAAGAGCTTACATAATCCAATGAAAAAGTGGCGATAAATTTCAAATGTTCATTTCACAAGTGCAGGTACACAATTGACTAGGATTCTTAATATTACCAAGTAGGGAGAACCTTAAACAATGACATTTTACTTCACTTTCACTAACATACCTAATCAAAAGGCTTTAATGCCCAGCCAGTAGTGGCTAGTATCAAATAGTGCTGCAAGGGCAAGGGTTGGTGACTGTATTGGTTACTTTTCTCACCACTATGACAACATCCACTGTGTGAAGGGGTTACTTTGGCTCACAGTTTGAGAGCAAAGTCAATCATAGTGGCGGCAAATCGTGGTCCAGGAGCTAGAACCCATAATCAGGAAGGAGAAATCTGAATGCCGATGAACAATTCGCTTACACCTTTTCAGTCAGTCCTGGACCCTATGAAATGGTGCCCCCCACAGTTAGGCTTTGGTCTTCCCACCACCAATTAACCCCACCTAGACAATCTCTTATGGAGTTGCCCCGAGAATTTTTTTCTCCTGCATGAATCTAGACCTGTTACATTGACAGTGGTATCAACTATCACAGTCTCTGCCTTGTCAACTTCATACCCAAACATAATCCCTCTTAAAACATAACTTCCTACTCCTTGTCCCCATAAACTCGTGGCCATCTCAAGACACAAAATGTGTTCAGTCCAACTTCAAATGACCCCTTGGTCTTCACAGTTTCCACGGTATTCAAAAGTTTAAATGCGGAGTCTCTATGAAACTGAGTCAATCTCTTAACTGTGAGCCTTAATAACATTTTTTAAAAAGCTAGATACTTCCAACATAAAATGACACAGCACAGACACTCCTATTCCAGAAAACAAAAAGACTTGGGGCATAGAAAGTAAAGATAGGGACAAAACAAGACTGACACCCACAAGGGCAAACACAAACCCTGCAGCTTCACGTCCAGCATCGGAGGCTCATAAAGGAGTAATCTTGCTCCAAATCATCCAGTCCCATTCTACTCCAGCCCTGCCTCACACACACACCTCACTTTTCATCCTTCGACTCTGTGTGTGCAGCTTTCTTGGGCAGACATCCTATGATCCTAGCATCTCTAACATCCCAGGGTCTCCATAGAAACTTGGGCTTCGCCTTTACAGCTTCACACACTGAATTCTCAGAGCTTCCTTGCAGAGAATCTAACCTTGTCACACATGGCTTGGTTTCAGTGGCCTTCTGGGACCTTGGGACAAGCCTCTATTACTCTCTCAGTCATACATCTATCATGTCTGGGAGACTTGTTTGACACATACTACATTTCTGAGTTCTCTTCTTAACTTGATATATTCCCTGCCCCCTTGGACCACAGTTGCATCAGCCTCTGTGTACCCTCCAGGCTAACCATGTCCCATTAAGAACTGCTTACAGAGTTCTAGGGTTTTCTAGCTACAGGTTTCAAACTCTTCCATAACTCTTCCCCTAAACAATTCCAAAGATCCAAGACCCAATTCCAAACAGCCAAGTTTATCACAGTCATGGATCTACTTTTCATACCAACTTTTATTAGTTACTGTCATTTCTTGTTATTTTGACAAAATACCTCCTGAAAGCAAATGAAAGGATTTATTTTGTTTCACAATTGACAGGTAAGTTCTTCATCCCAGGGAAGTCACAGTGTAAGAGACAGAGACAATTAGTCTCACTGCATCCACAGTAAGAAGGCAGGAAGATGGATGTCGATGCTTGGCTCATCCCTGATGGGGTCACATGTGCCACAGCCTTCATGCACAGTGAGAAGACAACTCTATGCAGCTCATTCTCTCCTTTCACCTTTAAGTGCCTTAGCTAGGTTCTCTACTGTTGTGATAAACACAGTGGTTGAAAACAACTTGAGGAGGAAAGAGTTTGTTTCAGTTTGCCCATCGTGAAGGGAAGGCAGGGCAGGAATTCCTGGAGGCAGGAACTGAAGCACAGGCCATGGAGGAATACTACTTAGTTAATTACTCTCTGTGGCTTGCTTAGCCTCCTCTGTTATACATTCAAGGGCACTTGTCCAGGGAGGGCCCTTCCACAGGCTTTCCTTCAGCTTATCTGATGGGGAAATTGTCCCCATTGACATTTCCTCTTCCAAGATGAACCTAGCTTGTGTAAAGTTGACAAAACAAAACAAAATAAATAAATAAACAAATAAATAATAAAAAATAAACTAACTAGTGCTAGCTAGTGTATATGAATTCTGGGGTTTAAACTCGGGTCCTCAGGCTGGTGTGGCAAGCCACCAAGTGTTTTTACCTGTTGAGCCATCCCACAAACCACGGAATCATGCCAACCAGAGTCAGATTTTGTCTTGCAGCATCCATAAACCTAGTCTAGAAACTCTCACAGACTTGCCCTGAGATTTGCCTCTTAAGTGACTCTAGATTCTGCTAAGTTGATAATCCCTATTATCCATCACGGTGCGAATATGAAATACTGAAAATATAAAAGACTGGTGGTGGAAAAACACAACTCTCTTGGGAAAAGCCAGACGTTTATAATAGTAATTCTACTCACAGGACTCAGCCTAAGAGAAATAAAGCTACTGTCCCCTCAAAGGCCTCTACATGAATCTTCATGAAAGAATGATAGACTAAGTTGTTCTTATCTGTGGAACCAGATGAACACTTAGATTTCAGATAGTTTTCTCATATTTAACATATTTGCTTACACATAATGATATATGTTGGAGAATGGCTCCAACCCTAAACAGAAAATGTGTTTATGTCTGATATATTTTACATAAAAGGTAATTTTATAAGATGTATTTACTGCAGTGTTTAACTGTCATATAAGATAGCATATGGAATTGTTTTCCTATCAACATATGATAGCTCAAAAAATGGTTGGATTGGGGAGTATTCTGGACTTTGATTTTTGGATTAAGACAATTTACCTATATTTACAACAGCTAAAAGTAGAAGCTCTTCAAATGTCTTCCAGCCATTGACTGAATAACCCCTAAAGGGTATGCTAATACAATAGATTCTGTTCAGTAGAAAGAGGACTATCAATGCAAACTGCAATATTGAAGAACCTAAAAATTGTAATGCCAAGTGAAAGAAGGCACACATTACATATCCTATGTTGTATTGTTCTATTATATGAAATTTCCAGAAAAGGCAAATCTACAGAGACAGAAATCAGGTGTATAGTTGAGACCAGAGAGCAAGAGTGGGTGTAGGTATAGACTGGAAACTTTGGGGAATGCTGGAAACATCAAACATTGTATAGATAGACACACAGCACTCTCACTCAAAAACAGCAGGAATCTATATACTTTCAGGATACTTAGAATGAGTAAATTTGTGCCATACAGATTATATCTTACTAAAGCTGTTAAGCAACAACAAAAAAAAGATGAAAACTGTAGAAAAATTCCCATTCCTTCTTTTATCACTTCTCTTGCCTCTTTAGCTGCAACTCAAGTCTACAGGAATCTGCTGAGATGGGACCTTCACTTTGGATGAACTCTCCATTCGCTCTTAAATTCTCCTAAATATTTATGGATTTGTGAGTAGTGTTAGAAGCCCAACTCGCCTCCCTGTAAGAACCCATTTCCTCTTTTGGCACCAACCACTCCTATATCTCTTGGTTCCTTTTGTTCATTTTTACCCTACCTCTGGTTTTAGTTCAGTCCTTCCTCAAAACATAACGCAGACACAAAAACCCCAAATATTAGTCCAGAACCCAGGACAAGAACTTCATTCAAATTGACACCATTTGGCTTCCTGTTAGCTCTGAGGTGGGTGGAGTTAAGGCAGTATCTCAGGAAAAATTTCCACTCTTCTCAAAACATTGAAAATTTTTAAACATTTTCAAACCCACACACAATAGTAACTATACTTTAATATTAGTTGATTGAAAAAAACACAGAATGACAAAACCCTACTATGATAGCTTAAATGTTCAGTAAATTTGCATTTTATTCATCATAACTATGTTGGCATTTATCAAATACAAAAATCTGCTATTCAAAGCAGGAAGAAATGTTTGAGAGATACTTCTGTATTCTAAAACAATGCAGGAATTGCTTCAAAGTAAGTCCTTCATTTGTTTGGAATGACACAGTCCCTTGACTTTGAAGTAGAAGGTTTTGGGTTAGTATGATAACAAGGGGATGAGTTTCCAGGCTGAAGAAATTCCACATAAGGAAATATTGTAATAAAAGATCTTTTAAGTTGGTCCCTAGAAGTTTAAGAGAGTAGTGAATCTTTGGTTTCTACATTTTTTCATTATTGCTGGGAAGGAAGGGAGGGAGGGGAAGTGAAGGAGGGAAAAAGGAAGGAAGGGAGGAAGAGAGGAAAAGAAAGACCCAAATATGCAGAGACATTTTGCGGGAGTAAAACTTTGATTGGTAGAGTTGCTAAACATGAGTCCAGACCACCACTGCTGCTTGGTACCCAGGTCTGGAGGTTGGCAGACATCCTGGCTACCAGGAAGAGATAGCTGCTATAAGAAAAGATGGTCTCTGATGACATTCTTTTATTGCCTACTTTCAGACAACCACAAGAACTACAAATGAGCTTTGAGGACATTAAAAGATCCCAAGCAGCTGAACTAGTACACTTCAACCTAATTCCCACAGGACAGTTCCACTTGGTCGCCAGTTCAAAGGCTAATTGTGAGACTTAAACACTAGAGTAAAGCAATTACCTCTTGACAGTTTACAAAAAACACTCTCCTGTGCACACATTTTTTTAAGTGCTATCAATCCAGCTCGACAGTGTGGGTCACCATCACATCAAATAAAGAAGTCTCATGGGAATATCTAAACTCAGGGCTCTCAGAGTTCATGGTATTGCTTTTGCTTTATACAGGGGCGAAAAACAGACTAAAACATAATCAAGGCATCATCAACATTCTAGTTAAGTTCATGAGACTTTGTTAGCCAGAGACAACACCTCAGAAGTCAGAGAAGTGAAACAGTTTCCCACATCTTGCACAGTGCCATTAACTTTAAACTACTATAGTCCCTCCATAGCATAAACACTTAATCACTCATACAACAATATTTATTGGCAATTTAGATTGTGTCGGTACCTTGCAACAGCCTGATATCAGTAACCCAAGCTTAAACAGACTCAATTTAACTGTGATGAAAATCTCCCCCAAGGAAAGATTTTGACTTGTGGCCATTTTGGCTTGTGGGTGTTATTAAATGGATAAATACTTTACATTTCTTAAAGAACAAAAGCAGATTACCCTGCAGGGCATGAACTATACACACAAATCATCTGCCTACATGACTTTTAAATCTGTTACTAGATACACACAGAAGTCCCTTTGTGGCATTTTTTTCATTCCAGAATATAGAAGATAAGGCTAAGGCTGCAAGAACTATCCGAGTTCAGATGAGCTATGATCTGGCTTAAAAGTCATCATGGGAAGGGTGCAGCACAAGAATGTGTGCACCCTAGGACGGCTACGAATGTAGCCGAAACAAAACTGCAAACAAACTTGAAATGTTTATGATTTGTTTCTTTAAAATAAAATGTCTGTGTAGTTCTCAAGCATCAGCTTTGTAGACGACAATGTGGCGCCACAATGTCAAAAGTTTCGGCTTGCCTACAAGGACATAAAGAAGGTACCCACTGCTGGGCGGTGGTGGCGCACGCCTTTAATCCCAGCACTCAGGAGGCAGAGGCAGGYRGATCTCTGTGAGTTGGAGGCCAGCCTGGTCTACAAGAGCTAGTTCCAGGACAGGCTCTAAAAAAAACTACAGCGAAACCCTGTCTCAAAAAAAAA
>LOJH01021314.1:16232-31787 GCA_001685095.1 Ellobius talpinus | reverse complement strand
AGTCTGGACAGCTGGGAACAAACAAGCAGCCTTCTACAACACTAATGGGCTCTGGGGACAGCATAACCCTTGCTGAACTTCAATCTATGATTTAGCTCTTGGAATAGTGCCAGAGCAACAGAATACTATTTTGTCATGCTTTATAAGAGCTTTGAATGTCTAGTGAAAATTTAAAACAGTCTAATTTCCCAAAAACCAAGAGTTAAAAAATCTCAACTGCCTTATAAAGTCAGGTCCAAATATCCAACATGTCCAAGACTCACAAGTGAAACAGACAATAGGCAAGACACTTAGCTGACTCACTTGTGGATGCTGTAGACAATAAAGGAAAGGGCTAGGCATGTAGCCCAGTTAGGAATATGCTTGCCTAACATGCACAAAGTCCTAGTAGAACATGCTTATAGTCCCAGCACTCAGGAGGAAGGAGGAGAATCAAAGCTTCAAGGTCATTCCCGGCAACAGAGAGCATTTAAGGCCAGCCTGAGCTACACAAGACCTTGTCTCAAAAGGAAAAAAAGAAATCTGTCTCTGTGCTCTCTGTCTGTCTATTGTGTTAATCAAAAGTATGTTTGGATAAATAACTAAAATAATTGTTCAAAAGGAAATGCTTTGTTTCTCGGGGAATTTTCTCTAGCTATAGCATTTTTTGCCTGTGCACAATAGGTATAATCACATTCATTATTCTAACTGAACTACCATACTATTTCAAAGAAAATTAGAGCATTACCTAAAGTGTGCATAATTCATTGCAGATAAGACAGTATAAACAAACTGGCATCTTGCTGGGCTTTCCCTAATGTGCATACCATGAGAGGAGCAAGTCTGAGGCCTTCCCTATCTCAGCAAGAAAAACCTTGGAAATCATAAGGAATTGTAGCAAACTGGTACAGCCATTTCCTGATTGCAACTTGTGCGTCTACCAGGAAATAATGCTAGTCTTTACAGGTGCATCTGATGAACTGACTTTGCTCATGGAACAACTGTTGTTTCAGAGGCAAACACACAGATTCTCAGGAGTCAGCACTCCTGTGGTAGACAGACTCTAGGGAAGATCAGCCTTGGCTGTCTTTTCCTCCCCGTCCCTAAGCAGACCCTGACCTCACTCATCACCTCCCACTCACCCCTTAGTAGTTCTAGGTAACCAGCACTATGAACTGAAGGACTCAAGGTTACACATGCCTAGTCAAACCAGCCATGCTTGTCCCAACTATCTCTCATACATTAATCCGAGAATAAGATTGCAGCCGACTTCAGCTTCAGAGTGAAAGGCTTCCTTCCACCTTCAGGCAATATAAGCAAAACCTAGTCAGTGGGGGAAATCCTGATGGGAAATAAACCTAAAAACAGATGTAACTAGTTACCCTTTTGACTTCCTCTTCCTTTGTGTACCTCAGACAAAAGTGTAGCACCCGCAGATCTTTGCAGTGGATAATAAGCTTCTCTGGGTATTTCTTCAGTTGGTCAAACAGAGGCTTCTTTTTCTCATCAAACACTATGGATCAAAGACAATCATGAGTAGAAATGACTGTTGGTGACAAATTAACACTAAAGGAACAGGTAGACTGTTAGCATCTAAGGATGGGGGTCACTCCCAAAAGTATTCTTATCTTTTTTTTTTTCTTCCCAGTGCAGTTCTGGCTGTTCTGGATTTAAGTTTGTAGATCAGACTGGCCTCAAACTCTGAGATCCACTTGCCTCTACCTCCAAAGTGCTGGGATTAAAGGTGTGTGCCACCACATCGGGCTTCCAGCAGGATTCTTTATTCCTCTGGAGTAAGCCTAAGACTCAAATGAACAGACCAGACTCCACCAGTCTAAAGAAAGCCCAGCTCTGATGGGCCTGAGAGACAGCTCAGCAGCTATGAGCATTTCCTGCTCTTCCAGAGGACCAGGGTTCAGTCCCCAGGATCCATGTTAGGCAGTTCACAATGGCCTATAACTCCACAGCAGGGAACTTCTGACCTCTGTTCATGCAAACATGCATGCACACATGTATACACACACACACACACACACACACACAAAATCTTGGGACCAGGGAGATAGCTCAGTGGCTAAGAGCACTTACGGCTCTTGCAGAAGACAGGGTTGGTTTCCAGCACACTCATGGAGGGAGGCTAACAACCATCTGTAACTCCAGTTCCAGGAGATCCTACACCCTCTTTGGTCTCCTCAGGCACCAGGCATGCATGCGGTGCACATATATAGACAAACACTCATACACATAAGATTTATAAATAAATTAACACTTAAAAGGGGGAAGCTGCAAAGCTGCAAAAGTCGCACTTGTAAAGGATGGAAGGAAGAGTGCTGGGGATATACTTTCACGCTAGCCAGCTCCTACACTGATGGCTAGAGTTCCTCTTGACATTTCCATCCATGCTCCAGAGCCTGGGCTCACTACTGGTGTTGAGAATACCATAGGTGGCTGAAAATGTCCTGAACTCCAAAATGGAGAACAGAAAACAGAGTGAGGCTTGGAAGGACAATCTTAAGTTGACAAAAAAGACATCCTTAATGTTATACAATCAAGCTTTTTTGTTCTTTTTTTGTTTTGTTTTGTTTTGTTTTGAGACAAGACTTCTGTCCTGGAACTCACTCTATAAATTAGGGTAGCTTCAAACTCCACCTTCCTCTCTGCCTTCTGGGATTGAAGGTGTGCACCATCACACCCGGCTCAAGTTTTTTTTCTTTTTTTTTAAAGTTTTTTTTCTTTAAATTTTCATTGTGTATACTGACTGATCACGCTGCTATGTTTTCTAAGGACACTGTCATACAAGCATTTAATGTGTGTCACGCATATGCCCATTACAGTGAGCCTTAACCGATCAACACCTACCGTGGAACAGTTTTGTGTGAGTGTTAGAAAAAGCAGGCTTCAGGCTAGGTGTGGTGGCTTGCACCTGAAAACTCAGCACTTGGGAGCAAGAGCCGGAGGCAAGAAAATCAGAAGTCTGAGGCTAGTAGGCTACATTAAATCAAACAACCAAGCAAACCAAACACTGTCTTACCACACCCCCCAAAAACTAGGTGAGTCGGTAAGTAAGTAAGTAAGCCTCCCCACTAAGCCTGATGACCTGAGTCTGATCCCCAGGACACACGGGGAGAAGCTCCTGCATGCTGTCTTCTGATCTCCACATGCACACCCCCACAAGTACATACACTAACACACAAATCTTAGCAGAAAAAAGAATGAGATAGAGAGAAGAGGATGCAAGCCCAGCTTGGTTCATCTCAAACCAAGTAACCCTGGGTGAGCTATCCCTGCTGCACTTACCATTCCCAAAGCTGTTTTCCATAAGGTAACTTATGTAGCACGGTTGAACAGACTGTAAGATATCATTATTGCTGTATGTTCTGAGGCAGGCAACACAACGAAGGAAGGAGACACTCACCTCCATAAATCTGATCCACACAGTGAAGGGGAACATCATTTTCTCCTACTATCTTATTCTTAAACTGAGTTTCCTAAAAAAGAAAAAAAAATCAAAAGGCAATAACTATGACTCCTTTCAATGAACTCGGACATTCATAGCAAAGCAAATCATTATTCTCCACTTTACAGAAAGAAATGAAGAAAGGCATCTCCCCCAGGCCCCCAAGTAAAGGGATGCTGCAGTACATGAGAGAAAGTACGTGAGCACCAGCTGTTTCAACCCAGGGAGAACACGTCACTTCTGTGCCACTTCTGTGCCACTAGAAACCAAGTGTACAAGTGGCAGGTTAGCACTCCTGCACACAGTGCAGGCAGATGGAGACAAAGCTACCTGGGCAGCTTTGGGGAAGCAGCTGGAAAGTTAAGTATTTGGCGAAAGCTGTGTTTGCTCAGAACTAGGAGTCAAGCCCTGCAATAGACAGTGGTGCAGGAGGCCAGCCTGGGAAGTAGCAACAGTGCTGCTTTATACAAAGCACAGGGGTCCAGGGCACTGGCACATGGGGAACAGGCAGGGTCCAGTGGGGTTCCCACTGGGGTGCAGTGCTGTCCCTCCTCTACCGCTCACCCCTAAGGAGACACAAGTCTCACAACAACACTGCAACTAGATTCAGATCAAACAGAAACAACCCAAGCTCAAAGGTCGCACTCCAGACCTAAGTGCCCAAATCTGTGAAAGAGCTTAGCAGAGGGAACATGAGAAACTGTACATGGGAGAGAGAGGTTGTTCCAACGAGTGACTCACGCTGTGCTGAATTCAGAAGAAATCAGGGAAAGTTGATGAAGTCAGCTTAGAGGGGCAAAAGCAAGTGAGTAGGAAGCACAGGTGGTGATTTCCATGTCTTCCTGGTGGAGGGAGCCCCTGAAGGGCGAGAGCAGACCACTAGCAGGAGAGCCTGTCCTTTGGTTGGGCTGGGAGGAGAAAGCTGCAGGGTCAGCACCAGAGTCACAGCTGCGCCTTCCCTACCACTCTGCAGACGCAGCTCATACGTACACCGCCATTATCCAAGGCTGAGTCGTCATCCCCCAGGAAGGAAATCTTGAAGTCAGTGCAGACAAGTCTCCCATAGACACCGCGCTGACAGGAATCTTCCTGCACATACTTCAGGACTGTGCTGGCTTCACAAAGCAGTTGTTCACCTGATGGAAACCAAAGAGAGCTCTCCTCAGAGGCCTCAGGGAAGGCCCAGAGCTGCGAGCACCAGGACAAGCACACAGTACAGCACAGCACTCGGCAGCAGCACACTCTAGAGCAGGCAGAGCCAAACGGCTCAGAGACGGTCATGCTGGGATTTCTCCGACCACTCACGAGCTCAAGCTTCTTCTCCTTTGTTTGGAAACAGGGTCTCACTATATTACACAAACTAGCTTTGATTCATTGAGTAGCCTGGGCTGGCCTAAACTCAAATTATCCTCCTGCCTCAGCCTCCCAAATGCTGGGATTAGAGCTGCACCCCTTTGCCCTGACTTTCAGCCACCTTCTGTAATGCAGATCTTGGTGTTTTTATTACTCTGACCCAGCAGGTGTCCCACAACAGGGATCCTGGAAGTGGAGCAAAGGTAGGCAGGGTGGTCAGCAGGGCCTGAATTTGGAACTCAGCCCCATTTTCTGTGTAAGCCAAGGCTTCTGTGCAGCTTCCTCAGATGACAGAGGCGCTGGCTCATGTTGGAGGATGAGAGGGAAAGGAGGTCATAGGTGGGGAGGGGGCATAGTTTCTCTTTCTTAGTTCAAAGCATTTCCTCTCAATGCGCTACCTCCCCTGCTCCATCTGCAGGGACCCAGCCCACATTAGAAGCTATAGTTCCTGAAGACAGATTCCACAGCCAAAAATCACTAGGGCTGGACCTAGGTGAGCTTCCTCTGCTCCCTAGTAGAGAAAAATCTGCTGGTGTTTGGGTGAGGACAGGAAGAGAAGGACATAAAGGAAATAAGAGTGCTGGTGGAGGCTGCTCATTTGTTCCTGGCCACCCAGACCCAAAATAATCACTCAGAAACTATTTTAATTGCAATACTGTTTGACCAATAGCTTAAGCGTACTGCTGGCTAGCTCTTACATCTTAAATTAACTCATTTCCATTATTTTATATTTTACCATAAGGCTTGTGGTTTACTGGTAAAGTTCCCAGGCATCTGACTCCTTCGGTGGCTGCTACATAGCATCTCTCTGACTCTGCCTACTCTCTCTATGTATGTTTTCTAACCTGTCTATATTCTGTTAAGCCATTGGACAAAAGCAGCTTCTTTATTCACTAACCAATAAAAGCAACATATATACAGAAGGACTTCCCACACCATAAGAGAGCCAATTTAGCAACAACAACAAAGGAATTTTCTTGTCATCTAATAGATAACCATCTTCCCCCTCAGGCTTTCTTCACCTTTGAATTCACTTGTTGGCTAAAAATTCATTTAATCTAGCTTTAAAGAATAACAGCAGGCCAGCGGTGGCATACACCTTTAATCCCAGCAGAGGCAGGCAGATCCTCAAGGCCAGTCTGGTCTACAAAGTAAGTTCTAGGACAACCAGGGCTATACAGAAACTCTGCCTTGGGAGGGGAACAAAAAGGTAATAAAAAGTTAGGTACCCTTGTTACAGGAAAACACACATTATAAGAAAAATAAAAACTTTTTGGAACTGGATGCAACATGCACTTCTGTGAGCCCAATATTCAGGAGAGGGAGGCAGAAGGGTCACAAGTCCTAGGCCAGCCCGAGCTCTGTGAAACCTAGTTTCAAAATAAACAAAACATTTATAAAAAGAAATGATTTTTATACAGCTGGCAACATTTTCCACGTAAGAGGGAGCTATACCACCAAGAGGTTTCTGTTCTTGAACTCAGAAGTGATTAAAACTTAACTAAGAGTTAGCCACTCTCCTGTCTCAAAAACAGTCAACCAATCCAGGCTCCTTCATAATGAATGAGTTCAAAGCAGATCCCCAGTAACCCCACCAGCCCTAGTATCTCTGGTACCTGTGCTGAAATACACCAGCAGACAGTCAGGTGAGGCCCCCACCGCCAGTGCTGGGAGGCCCAGGCAGCTGTGAGAGCTGAGAGCAACTATGGTTAGAGGCAGCAAGAAGTACATGCAGACTATCAGATTCTTCCAGGGTCTAGGATTTTCTTGATTGGAGACTAAAAAATTCTAGACAAACCAAGTAGGACACCCTCAAAAAGGCTTCACTGGTTTGTGAATGAAGTGAGAATTTCCCATCAGGTTGGAGGAAAGGGAAACAAGGAAATTCTTTCCAAATGTTGTAACCCCTGGGTCAGGTGTGTAGTTACTGAAGACCTTGACATCTTTGTTATGATACATCATCATCACTGTTATGTGCCAGAGCATGAAAACAAAGGAGTTTATAATAGCAACACTAGGGATGACATCATCTATCTTTGGCCTTGAGCTATGATGTTAACATGACCGTTACCTGGCAACAAGTGAAGAGCGACTTCCTTCTCTGTTACTTCCTTTTCATTTGTGTGAATTTCCTAAAAATAAACAAATAAATACAAGAGCAAAAGTTCATAATTTCCTTTGCTTACAGGCTCAAATTAACCATAAATTAACATTCCAAATACATATTAAACTATCACCTAAGCTCAAGAAGTTTGACTTAATAAGCTATTGTTATTACATTTATTTATTCATTCATTGAGTATGTATAGAAATGCACACATAGGCATTTGCCACAGCGTGTGTATGTGTGTGTGTGTGTGTGTGCGCGCGCGCGCGCGCGCTCGCACATGTAGATCAGAGAACAACCGGTGGGAGTAGGATTTCTCCTTCTACATGTAAGTCCCCGATCTTTAGGCTTGGTAGTAAGTATGTTTATCCACCAAACTATATCACTGACCTTTAACAAGCCACTTTTAAATACATATTTAGGGGTTGGAGCTGTCACCTAACATGTATAAATCCCCAGCATAAAAAACAAAAGCAAGCAAACAAACAAACAAAAAACAGGATGTGGAGCGATGACTCCTTTAGTAAAGTACTTGCTGCACAAGCATGGGGACCTAAACTCAGTTGCCAACACTCATATAAAAGCAAGGCAGGGCAACATGCACCCTCAAAGCAGAGACAAGACAGCCCTGAGGCTTACTGGCTAGCTAGCTAGTCTAACCAAACAGGTAAGCCCCAGGCTCAATGAGAGACTGCCTCAAAAATCTCCAAAAAGAACACGGAAGGCAACTAAAGAAGACACCCAATGCTAACTTGTGACCTCCACAAGCACACATATGCACATGTACCTGCATACATTTATATGTATACAAATAGGATGTAGCAGAAAATGCCTAAAAAAACAGCACTCAGGAGGTGACAGGAGGATCAAGTTCAAGATCATTCTTGGCTATATAGCAAATATGAGGCCAGCCTGGGCTAAATGAGACTCTGTCTTAAAAAACAAAAATAGAACCATGTGGTGGCAGTGCACACCTTTAATCCCAGCACTTGGGAGGCAAGGGTAGGCAAATCCCCAAGGCCAGCCTGGTCTACAGAGCTAGTTCCAGGAGAGCCAGGGCTAGCTACACAGAGAAACCTTGTAAAACAAGGACAACAACAACAGCAACAATAATAGGATAGAATGGTTCAGTGTAAAAGCACTTGCTACCCATCCTGATGACCTGATCATGTAGCTGCTGTGGAATAATCCTCTTATACACTGTAAAGATTTGTCACTCGAAATGGTTTAATAAAAATGCTGATTAGCCAGCAGCCAGGCAAGCATAGGTGGGGCAACCAACCAAACTAAGGATGATGGGAAGGAGAAGGGACGAGTGAGGAGTCACCAGCCAGACGTAGAGGGAGCAGAAGATGAACATGCCATGCTAGTAATAAAAGTACCGCCACATGACAGAGCGTAAATAAGGAATAAGAGTTAACGTAAAGTGTGAGAGTATTAAGCGCGAGCTATTGACTGAGCATTCATAAGTAAGACTAAGCCTCTGAGTCAATTATTTGGGAAGCGGCTGCCAGTTATGTGGGAACAGGCAGGCAGAAAAGAAATGTCCAATCACATGTAGCAAAAATGAACTAACCCCACCAAGTTGTACTCTAACTTATTAGTGCCATCACATGAAAGCACACACATAAATAAATAAATAAACAAACGAACTTTTTTTTGATACAAAAACAAAATATGTTTTAAAGACGAGGTGTGGTGACCCTAACTGTATACATAGCATTTGGAAAGTTGAGGCTTAAGGTCATCACTGACTACAGAGTGAGTTCCAGGTCAACCTGGGCTACAAAAAAACCCTGTATCAAAAACAATAAAATTAATATATATATGTGTGTGTATGTATGTATATATGGACAGAAAATTTCAGTAAGTTTTAGTGATAGTAACATATTAAACTAAGTTTTAAGATTTATATCTAGTAGTTGTCCAAGCAGAAAGGCAGAGGTAAGCATCCCTTATAAGAAGAAATAAGTTAAAATGACACCTAGGCAAAGAAACATAACTCAGATACAGAGTTGGGAAAAAATAGGAGACATGTCAGAGAATGAGATCCTCTCCCTCCAAAGAAAATCAAGGATTGAAAGCAAGAGATCAAGTCTTCTTAGGAAAAAAATCTATCTATAAAAGACAGGCAGAGGAACGCAGGACAGTATATAGTCAGTACACATAAAATGTCTATAAAAGACAAGCAGAGGAACGCAGGACAGTATGTAGTCAGTACACATAAAATGTCTATAAAAGACAAACAGAGGAACGCAGGACAGTATGTAGTCAGCACAGATCGAACTACTCTATGTAGCACACTAGGTTAGGACTCAATGAAGACACCTGTTATATCCACTGTTCACGCCAAGTTACTTAAAACCACAAGATGTTATCAAGAGTTGCAATCACTTCTAATGGAGAACCAAGGCCTAGCTCAATGTCAGTAACTATAACTCAGGTCCCTCTATTTTGTGCTCAGCATTTACTGGCTATTCAAGGATAATTTGCAAACTTTAATGAGTGATGTTTGCAAAGTGACTTGGCGCAAATACTTGCTAACATAACAAGAGTCTAAGTCTCCTAGTGAAGTCTATAAGCCATCTAAGAAGAATTCCTACCAAAATACTTAACCTCAAACACACCTGGAATCCAAGGCTTGAGAGGCAGAGGGATTTGTACATTTGAAACAGCATGACCTAGACAATAAAGTCTAGGTCAGCCTGGGCTACAGAGTGAGACCCAGCCAAGGACAGATGAATAGAAGAGGGAAGGGAAGGAAGGAGGAAAGGAAAAATTCAGGCTGGTGGTAGAAGCCTGTGATCCTGGTCACTCATTAGCACAGAGAAACACAATAGATGACACCATGGGGATGATGTAGTCAGTTCCTGATTGGAAAATACTAAACGACACAGCAGTTTGGTAAGCAAATAAACTGGGCTTATTTATGCTATGTAGGTAAAAGGCTATGGGTAGAATAAGAGTCTGACTGTGATAAACCAGACTGAACCACAGCATCAGAATAAATGTGGGTGTGGCCGAGGCAATGGGAGGACAGTCAGCTGCCTAAAGAGACAGTGCTCAGTGCTACTGCTTCCCTAGAGAACCCTTTCGAGGCAGCCTATTTCAGAGGTGAATATGATTTCCATCCAGCAGATGCCACAATCTGGGGACAAGCTTCTCAAACTTAGGATGTGTTAGGAGTCTGGGGAGCCTGTTAGGGGAGGCTGAGTCAGATGCAAGGTTCTAGAGGTTGAGCAAGCTATTCATGTACATACATGTACAGGTGAGTATTTGGTAATTTAGCAATTGTCACTCAGAGTTTCCATTCTCCATCACAGAGGAAGAAGAGAGAGCAAAGGGAATCTCTAAATTCTATCAGCTGATGAAAGCTGTAGCGTTGGTCTTGACTAGTGCTTAGAATCCAGTCCAAACACAGGCCAGCTGGGCCAGGGATACCCTGCCCTTACAACAGCGGAAGTATCCTGCCTTTTTAAAAATATACTATGGAACCCAGGTTGGCCTTGAACTTAGGACCTCTTGCTTCAGCCTTCTGAGTACAGGGATTACTGGTGTACACCACTATGCCAGGTGTGAAATTCTTTCTTTAAATTCCAGAATCAATATCATTCAGAAAAGCATGTAGTATACTATCTAATCCCAAACTCCCTAGATGAGGCGGGCTAAATAAATAATAACAAATAAAAAATAAAAAAATAAAGTAAATAAGTAAACAAATGAGTAAATAAATAAAATAACCCAGCCAGCCTCTTGGAAGGACCCACTTCCCCATTAACTGCAATGGGAACTCACAAGAAGCCTGGTTTTCACAAACACAGTCTAATCACTTTATCTTTCCTATTAAGTTCTCTGAAGGGCTCAAAGATGGTGATCAAGCTGGCAGCTTCAACTGCAGACTTGAAGACTAGGCCACAAGCATGGTGAAGTAGAGGAAGCTATTCTGCAGACAGTGAGACACATGAAAAGGTTGCAGGAGATGAAGATACAAATATGGCTCTCAGAAGCTGACAGTTCTTTTAGTCATACCTGTGTCACTATGACCAATTCCCTTGCTAGCATGCATTTATCACAGTGGAATTCTGTTTATTGTCAAAGATGCTGACTCTGGTGAATCTCCTAACAATGAGAAATCAGAGGTGACTAGACTCATCACCAACATATCAGTGTTACAGTGTTCTTCAGAGCCACAGGATGAGGGTCTGATGTCACAGCCACCACCTCATGAGATTGGCAAAGAGACAAAAGTAGCACCTATAGCCTCAAATACGTGAGGCTCAGGAGGGGTGAGGATAAGTGGGCCCCAGCCAGTGAAGCCCTTACAGGCGCTGACGTTATTCTGCTGGTACTGGTGCTGCTTGAACAGCTTTCCTTGGTGCCACCACATTCCCATCACGACTGAGTGCAGACAGGTACATCCTCTCCTACCCCAACACACACCAGGCAGAAAACCACTTCAAAAACTTAAAACCCGGGGCTGGAGAGATGGCTCAGAGGTTAAGGGCATTGCCTGTTCTTCCAAAGGTCNGGCATACACACAGACAGAATATTGTATACATAATAAATAAATATTTTAAAAACAAACAAAAACCAAACTTAAAACCCATAGGTGTGGTGGTGTTGCATGTGTAATTCCAGTACTCAGTGACTGAGACAGGAGGATCATCAGTTTGATGCCAGTCTGGGCAAACAAAAAGCAAGATTATAAAAATCTTAAAACTTAACAAAGACTGAAGAAACGGGCAGTGGTGGAACATGTCTTTAACTCCAGCTCTTGGGAGGCAGAAACATCCGGAGCTGAGAGTTTGAGACCAGCCTGGTCTACAGAGTGAGTTCCAAGACAGCCAGGGCTGTTAAACAGAGAAACCCTCTCTCGAAAAACAAACAACAGAAGAGGTTAGGTGTGGTAGTACATGCTTGCAATCCCAATGGTGGGGAGGTTAAGCCAACAGGACCCCCCCATTCATCAGACAGATTAGCTTCAGACCAGTAAGAGACGCTATCCAAAAACACAAGTGGATGAAATGACACTGATTGACTTCTGGCCTCTACTGACAGAACACTGAATAAAAATTCTACATTGTTCTTAACCCAGTTGTTTCCAAACTAAATCCTGTATATATTCATATATACAGAGACACATGCATATATGTTTAATTTTCTTAAAGGAAAATATAGTATACTCTTAAGATAGATGAGTGTGTAAGTACACAGGACAGTCATTTCTAGAAGATGGGTCATTTAAATGAATCCTTGATAAGCGCTGGAACCAGGCACTGAAGTAAAAACAGGCGCATGTAGCCCAGCATGGAAAACAGTACCAAACCCCTTTATAATACACTGTGAAGGATGCTCACATAAGGCCCTGCTACAAGACTGTGGGAGCATGCAAGGCACCCAATTGCAGGGAGACCGACGGACGAGGAGAAAGAAAACAGACTAGCAAGCATCCTTCTGAGAAATGACAAATGAAAGCATCAGCAGATAGACAATGCAGAGAAGATACAAACAGTGGCAGGTGACACCCTGAGAGGTGAGAAACAGGCTGGGGCTGGGTAGCTTAAAGGAATTTGTGTACCATCTTAAGGGATTTGAGCTTTATCACATGAGCAACAAGAGACAGGGAGGTAAAGGAGTAAACGGAGCATTTAGTATTCATTATCTCCAATAAATGTCATTCAAGAGAAAGCACAGGGCTGATAAGGACAAGTGTCCTGCTCTCAGAGAAGGATCCAAAGGGAAGGGATGAAGAGCTGAACTGCCTGTCTTGTGACACCAGTATCCAAAGAGCCTGTGCAAGTGTCAAGTCATGTCATGGAAATCGGTCTCAGTATCCGCATCCAGAAGGGAGGTGTGCTGCTTTGGCTAGGTTATAGCTCAGTGGTAGGCCTCACTTAACATGAGACCTGGGGTTCAAGCCCCAGCAATTAAAACAAAGAAACAAAGGAGGGGAAGAGGAGGAGAAAAGAAACTGAAAAGGAAGACCCCTAGAGGAAGACCCACTGTCTCCATTCAGAAACAGGTCACAGCTAACATGGTGTTCAAAGAATGCTATCGACCATGGAGAACTCTTCCTGGAGTGAAGGAAGAGGCTGTGTTTAGTACAACCTTTCACTTTAAAAGCACTCACTTCTTCCTTGGGATAATTTAAATACATTTTAATACTGGTACCAAGCTGCTAACTAAAAATCCATCTTGTTTCAACCTTGGGAAAACCCAAAAGCAACAAAGTCACCCAGGAGTCACATATTTTATGAAGCATTTGGCGATTTCAACGCCAGAAGAGCATAGCCGAAAAGCCACCAGATTCCTAACCTGCTCAACTTCCTACCAAAACTGCCACTATTCATCAACACTTCCTCTGCGTTGGAGCCAGGAAAGGAAAGGTCAGAGCACAGAAAAACACTGTTGCTGCTGCTGAAGACAATCTCATCACCAAGTATAATGTGGGATTCTGTATGTTGTGAATACCATTGGTGAATAAAGAAACTGCCTTGGCCTGTTGATAGGGCAGAACTTAGGTAGGCAGGGAAAATTAAATAATGCTGGGAGAAAGGAGGCAGAGTAGGGAGAAGCCATGGAGCTGCTGATGGAGACAGACGTGCTGATACTTTGCTGGTATGCCATGGCCTCGTGGTGATGCACAGATTAATAGAAATGGGTTAAATTAAGATGTAAGAGTTNAACTGCCTTGGCCTGTTGATAGGGCAGAACTTAGGTAGGCAGGGAAAATTAAATAATGCTGGGAGAAAGGAGGCAGAGTAGGGAGAAGCCATGGAGCTGCTGATGGAGACAGACGTGCTGATACTTTGCTGGTATGCCATGGCCTCGTGGTGATGCACAGATTAATAGAAATGGGTTAAATTAAGATGTAAGAGTTAGCCAATAAGAAGCTAGAGCTAATGGGCCAAGTAGTGATTTAAATAATATGGTTTCTGTGTGATTACTTCAGGGCTGAGCAGCCGGGAACCAACAAGCGGCCTTCCCCTTACAACACAAGTATATGCAAGTCTTTGTGTCCAATGACACTAAGCTGACTACACCAACACCCTGTTCATCCCACATCTCTATCACACAGCTACCTCACGTATTTGGAATGCTGCCAAAAGTTATAAGCCCTGAGCAGTAATAATGAATGAGCAGTACTTTGCACTTAGTGACAAAGTGTTCCCTAGTCAGCATGACAGACTGACCTGCATGCTTTAACTAACAATAACAGCCAACATCTAATATTTTTTTTTCTTAGCATAGCCATAATCTCCATTCACCTCACAACCCACAACTGTCTCCATTTCACAGAAGAGAAACTGCAGCTTAAAGAGGATCAGCAACTCAAGCTTCAGGGAAAATGGGGCATCAACCTGAGCTAGATGAGACCCTAGCTCAAAGAAAATCTCACATGTGCATCTTCCTCCCAACCATGCCGTGTTCTGCAGAGGCATAAGCTTTTGTCTCCATTAGTACACCCCTTGGACAAAGGACCACAGGCTGTGCAATGTGACCTTTACCAATACATGAATTATGAGTTACTACTTCACAACCCAGTAGACATTATGGACTCAGAGTTGTTCAATCTTTGAATGACAGTCTCCAGTTCTCTTTCAAAGTGAGCACAAGGCCAGCCTCACTGAGAAAGGTGAATGATGACAAGTGTTTCTTGAGTCACAAGCACATGGCTTGTTTAAAGGGCTGTGTATTTATTAGCTCACTTACTCCTCACAGCAACACTCTGAAATAATCGTCATACTCTAGAATATCTCCTTTGCAGATGGAGGCACCAACTGGTATATGAACAGTAGAATTCGTGCCCAGTATCTATCCTCACCTATTCTGTGCTCTTGAAAAATGCCACAATGTCTCTTGCATCAAAAGGAGAAATGGAATGTAGCATGAACAATAAAATCAGAAACAGATATTAGGATTCAAGCTGAAGATCAGAAAAGCAAAGCAGTCAACCACTACAGAGACCTTTTACCTCTACCAAATCTTCAGACCAAAGGGTGAGATCCTATCTCCACAAAATCTCAGACTCCAAACTCCAGTGAGCTCCTGTCTCTTCCCCTTTCTATTTCTCTCTCCGCCCAGCCATATCACTCCTGTCTCCACCTTCCTAGTGCTGGGATTGAAGGCGTGAGCCACCACTATCTGGATCTATTTCTGGATCGAGTTTGTGTAGCCCAGGGTAGCCTTGAACTCAGAGATCCAGCTGCCTCTGTCTCCCAAATCCTGGGATTAAAGGTGTGTGCCACTACTCCATGGCTTCTAGTGTCTTAGTTTTGCATTCTGATCTTCATGCAAGCTTTATTCATTAAAATATAAATCAAGTAACACTGCAATGAAAGGAAAAAGAAGACAGGATGATCAAATCACTCTTAGTCCCACTTGAAGTCAGATCAAAGCAAGTACCACAGAGAATGCCCACAGAAGCTGAATGTGCGGCACATGCCTGTAATCTCAGCACTTGGAAGGTAGACACTCAGGAGTTCAAGGCCTCGGCTGTCCACAGTTAGTTCAAGGCCAGCTGGGGCTACATGAGACCACCCTGTCTTCAAAAAAATGGGTGGTGGGCAAAGAGAAAGCCTCAAAGAGTACTGATGAAAAAGAATGTCCTGGGGCTGGAGAGATGGCTCAGTGGTTAAGAGCATTGCCTGCTCTTCCA
>LOJH01021313.1:3522-14475 GCA_001685095.1 Ellobius talpinus | reverse complement strand
CAGGCAGGCAGGCAGGCAGGAAGGAAGGAAGGAGAGAAGTGATTCTTCATGAATCAGGACACAAGGCTGGCCTTTGCAAACAGGCTAACTCCACTATACTGTAGAAAGGTCTCAATTCAGCCCAGTCTGAGCACTCTTCTTTGCTTTCTGCTTTTACTTATGAAGATAGTATGCGAGAGGCAGGATTAGTCTGTGGATGGTCTAGGGAAGTTACTCAGTCTGCCTACCAAGATTCCTATCATGTGAAGGGGATCAGGGTGAATGCCCAGAAGCCCTGCTGTCCCTAGGTCCCTCAGACAGGGAAATGAATGGCACAGGAACATAACAAAAAGGAGTGTAAAAAGGCCCTGTTCCAACTTCTGGTGTCCTCAGGCTCAGCTGGAGGCTGGGAATTAGCCACTCATTCACAGAACACAGGCTTGTTCTTAGGTATGAAAGAGCCCTATGAACTGAGGGCTTGAGGCCAGGATGGTGGTGTGGAGGCGAGGTGATCAGGGACTCCGCTCAGTGTGAGGGAGACTTCAGGAGCCTGCCACAAGCATTCCGCCTGCAGTTGTCACTAACCCCACCCAAAATCCAGCCTCGCAGTGCCCTCAGATTTATTGTCAGCTAAGAGGCCAGCTAGTGCTCTCTGCATAATTGTGCATGTGAGTGTGTGTGTGTTCAAATGTGTTGGATGTGTGTGAGCACATGTATATGTGTGTTGCATACCTACATGTGTGTGAGGCATATCTATGGATATGTGCATAGATGTGTATATGCTTTCCCTATGTGGAGGTGACACATTTTAATTCATCACTCAAGTCCCAGACTTTCTTTGTCTTAGACTTCCCAGTCTTCACCAGGCAATTCACCACTTCCTTGCCATGTGCTCATGGCAGGCAAAAGACAAAGTTGAATGATACCATAGTAGACTCCCAGTTGTCCCATTGTCTACATTGGATCACATTTGGCAGAGCTGTGTCAGCAGACAGCTGGGCAACCACAGAGAGATTTGCAGGAACAAAATACTGAAAGACAAGTTTTGGTTGAAAGGTGTGGAATATTCCTTTACATTGTGTGAATATATGTCACTGTAATTGGGTTAATAAAGAAGCTGACTGGCCAAGAGCTGGACAGGTAGAGGTGAGGTGGGACTTACAGACAAAAAGAGAACACAAAGAAGAGTAGGAGTCTGAGAATAGCAAGGAGACTAAGAGAGAAGGAGATGAACTTGCCATACTGAGAAAAGGTACCAAGCCAGGTAGCAGAATGTAGATAAGAAATATGGGTTAATCTAAAATATAAGAGTTAGCTAGTAACAAGCCTGAGCTATTGGTCGAGTATTTATAATTAATAATAAGTCTCAGTGTGGTTATTTGGGAGTGACTGTCAGGACACAGAGACACTCTGCCTACAGGAAGACATCTGTAAATCAAGGAGGCAGCAACAGTGCTTAGGCAATCTCTGGCAGCCTCACCATAGACATGGCCACACTACCACCAGCTGATGTCCACGAGGAATGTTTTCTAGTTAATTCAGAGTTGTTGACAGGGGCTGTTCCTTCCGTTCCGGCTGTTAAGACTCGAAAGAATCACACAGAAACTATATTATTTGCAATACTGTTTGGCCAATCACTTAAGCGTATTACTAGCTAGCTCTTATATCTTAAATTAACCCATTTCTATTAATCTGTGTATTGCCACATGGCTGTGGCTTACTGGGTAAAGTTCTATCCGGCATCTGTGTCTGACGTCTGTCTCCAGTGGGGCTACATGGCTTCTCGTTCACTCCACCTATTCTCTCTGTCGTATATCTGCTTGGAACTCCCGCCTTGCTCTATTCTGCTAAGCCACTGGCCATAACAGCTTTATTCATTAGCCAATAAAAGCAACACATAGACAGAGGACTTCCCACACCATAGAATCATGAGAGTCTTTAAGAAGATCTGTATTTGGAGCTGGAGAAATGGCTCAGCAGTCAAGAGCACTGGCTGCATTTTCAGCGGGCTCTATTTTATATAGCATCTCATAATTTTGCCCTCTGTGGCCACACATGTGGTACACAGACATGCATGCACCTATACACATAAAACAAAGCAATAATGTATTTTTAAAAGTCTGTATTTGACAAATGTGTTTGTCTACATTGTAGATAGGGCCTAGTAATTATTTGGTAAATGAATAAAAATATTATTATTTCTATTTAAATTTTTATCTTTTGAGACAGAGCACTGTAGTCCAGGCTACTCAGAAACTTACAGTGTAGCCCAGGCTGGTCTCCAGCTTTCCTCAGCCTTAAATAAACTGAGTCTTGTCCTACTCTGGTCTGCAACTGCTCTGGTGGTGCTCTGGCTTTCTCCGATCAGGAGCTTTTGATGCAGCAGACTCTCCATACTGCACTAAGTGCAGGACGAAGTGAGACACATAGAGACACCGTGCCTGAGCCTTTGCTTACAGGACTTCACAGAGGTTGGAAATTGGCCGTATTTTGTGTGGGTAGCTTTGCTTTTCATTTTACCTAATACGTTCGAAACTTAATAGGTTTAAAAAAACTATTTTTAAAGCAGAGTATTTTTTTAAAAAAAAATGATAAACCTAATAGTGGCGACAATTTAATATTTCATAATGAAAGAAAGATGCTTATTTTTTAACTTGAGAAGTTGAGTTAGATGATCCCTCCCCTACTCCGTGATCATTAATGCTGACCCACCGTATGGTTCTTTTCTATTCTCTTCTGTCATTGTCAGTTGAAGATAACACCAGAGTAAAAAATGTGCCTGAAGTCTGGAGGGGAGGTTCCCTTAAATCACAGGGTTCTCATTTTGCTACTAATTTTCAACTCCTTGAGAATATATGTTACTAATCCGTAACCCTCATACTCTAATGATAAGGACAGAAAACACTTGCAAAAATAGCCTTTCAAATCAGAATGGCTTGTTTCCATCATTCAGATGGTAAGAAATGGTTTTCTCGAAAGCAAGGATCCTGTAACAGTTGCTCACAGGCCCACCTGTCCAGTCAGGAAGTTTGAGGAATCTTGAAGTGCTGAGAATTGTGTGATGCTCAGTTACTCTTCAAATTTAGGCTACGAGGAAAAAAAAAGAAAAAACCTCTCTTTTCATTTGGGTTTGGATGTGACCCCCCATATATCTCCATATAAAATTTCCAGTTATATATATGTTTATATAACACACACATATATGCATATATATAGCTAGAAATCCATCAACTTTTATTATTTCTCATCAAAATGAATTCCTTCAGATTTGTAATCATATTGTCTAATGAAACTAAACAGTCGACCAATTTACATATTATATGAAGGAGTGTCATACAATAAACTCATAGCAGTCAATTAACATAAAAGCTAATTATGTGTCTCATCAGCCCACAAGAGTTTCTGAATCCAAGCCTAAGGTGAGCAGCTGTAACTTTTTGCATCTAAATATTGACTTTAAGCTAATATCACTGGTGGTTCCATTCTTTATGGATGGAAAGTTAGCAGTTAAACTGGATCCAATGTTTGCTACAAAGCCCTTATAATTGCTACATTAACCAACCCTCGAGAAAGGAAAACCTTTGCAACAATAAGAAATGATCAGCCACTAAGCAGGTTAAGTGCCAGCTTCATGTCTGAAGGAAAACCACAAAATAGTCATGAAGATGAATGAAGTTTATTGGCGACTGTCAGGCTGTGATGGCAGAGAGGGGAATGCATCACTACTAGCGTCTCCACGTCCATTGTGCTGTGACATAATTGTATTCCTGCCTGGCTGTGATAGCTATCAAGCAAGAAATTTGCTACAAGATTAACAGAGACACAGTAATGAAAAAACATGGAGCATGCTGTAATTGGCCGTTATTAAAGTGTAGTCATAGAAGTCTGTAACGAACTCCCTCGCTGCAGACTCCTGGAGAAACCCAAACCAGAACTTTGCTTCCGTTTCAAAGTTGTGGCCTGGCACCTCCTACGCCCCTTCCCCTGCTCACTTCACAGGCCAGTGGTTAGGAGAAGCCTAAGGTGGTGGGGTGGTGTCTGGACAGTGCATATGCCACACAGGACTTAGAGGTGAAACTGGGAGGTGTCAGGTTTACTTTCAGGTTCCCCAGGATAGTGGGGACACGATTTTGGATCACTTTTACATTTCTAACATTCTATGGGAGTCGCCATAAATCAGCAAGAAAACTGTTCAAGAGAAGCCTGAGCGGGTTCTCTACTGACACAGCGGTGGTGACAACAGCCCTTTCCATTCATATTTTAATGAGGCTAGTATCTCTGAGACAGTCCTTGCTTGGCGGAGGCGAGGTTCCTGGAAGATCACAAAGGGAGTAGCTTTATTGACAAGTTCCATTCAAAACCTTCACTGTGTACAAAGAAAGACTTGGTTCTTACTCCACTTGTCTCAGTACTAATGCATTCTTAGAATCGGAACAAATTTTTGGGGGGGTTCAATTATTCTATGTACAGTCTTTAAATTTACTAAAGGTAGTGAGTGGTTCGTTTGAGTGGAATCATATTAGTGTAGGTTTTAATGCATGTATAAAGAACTGTGATGAAAAACATCTTTTAAAAATATTTTTCCAATATCCGGTGCTCGGGGATTTTAAGATCAAAATTTGAAGACTTCCATAAAATGACCTCAGCACCCTCATGTTGGGAAGGCTCCCTTCCCTTTTCCGGAGGAGCTTATAGTGTCCTGTAAGACTTCAGCCAGCAACTGCGCCTGGTTTTAAAGACTCTTGCAAAGGACTAGCTAGCTAAGGCTATTCAAAACCTGTCAATCTTCAGACTTTAAAAAAAAAATCTGTAGAAATGCGCGCGCGCGCGCGCACACACACACACACACACACACACACACCCCTATTCGTGTTAAAGCAGGGCATCCAAAGGTTTAAGGTTGTACTTTAAAAACAACTCACAGTTATGCACACTGTGGAGGACTTTTTACAAAAATTTTGTCAAAGTTCTCAAAAGTAACGTGTAGGAGGCTTCCATGACTTTGCCCCAGACTTACAAGGCTCAGCAATCTTCTGCACACATCTGAGAGTATTAAGTCAATTTGAAATGGGAAGAAAAACAAAACAGTTTCTAGGGAAGCGACTAGAAACTTTAGTGTGTGAGGACCATCTTGGCCTGGTAACAGGACTAGGTTTCCCAGGGTCCTCTTCCCCATCCTGGGCCCTCCCCCAAAGCCCTGCCCCACCCCCATGCATAGAGTCCTGTTTCTTTTCTGATGGGATACGGAAGGAGAGTCAATTTCCCGATTGCTATTAGGGTTTTTGTTTTGTTTTGTTTTTATAAACGATCCCACCCTTCGCTGTGACTTAAAATCCTTCTTTGTGGACAACTAGAAACTGCCATCTATATGTGTCAGTTAAGGAAAGACGCTCAGCACACTTGCACCACTGAAAACGCCGGCCAGACTTTGTGTTAAAGGCCCGCCTTGAATCATTAACGTAAGAATTCCATTTTGCGGATCTCTTGCCTTTCCCTGTACCCCACTCCCAAGTTTACCGAAGTGTCCATGAGCTACTCGATTTTCAGTTGAATCAGTAAACCTGTGAATTTCTCTTTTGCAACTGACAAAGTTTGAAAAACTTAAATCAAATGCCAGTTGTGATTGAAAGTGCCCTTGCAGAATTTTCGTTTTCTCAATATATTTGTATATATTTTGGTGAAATTGAAGAATTTGACACCTGCTGCGGAGTGTTCTCATTTTAGTTCTCAGACATATTTAATTAATTGCTTTTGTAAAGTCAGGGCCTTGAGAGTTCCCGACGGCCTGAGGTTCACCTGGGCCGCAGCAGGTGCGGGGCGGTGACCGGGCGCGGTCCTGGCGCGCTGTTCCTGCGCTCTGCGTAAGCTCACTCCCAGGGTCGGTTTCTGGTGGACGCTGGGGGCAGCGGCGACCTGGGGGTGTTCCTCACGGGCCTTGCCGCCCGCGCTTTCATGTTAATTGCGGATCGGCTTTGCGGCCAGATGGTGGAGAAGCACCGGGACCCTTTGTGCGCCCTGAGCGCGCCTGTGAATGTCGCGCAGTCGTTGGCACCGGAAGGGTTCACACTGCGTGTGAAAAGGGACAAAGGGGGCTGGATATATCAACACTGCAGAAACCGAGTTCATTTGTCATGCAGCCCCTTTCAGCGCGGTTGTCATGCAAACTTCCTTCTTTGATCAGCAGAGGGTGGAGAGGGAGAAAGCGCGCAAAGCCGCGGGCCCGGCCGGGCGCCCTTGGCGACTCCACGCCCCTTCCGGAAGGAGCCGCGGGGACCAGGCCTCCTGCACCTTGACCCGTCTAGACGCCGCACGAGGTTTTGTCTCGGTTTCCAAGGGCGCGGGGTGCTCTTTGACCCGCGCCCGGGGCAGAGTGGTGGCACGGAGCCCGGCGCGCCCCGGTAGGTCCGGGAGGGAGAGGGGCGCCCGGGACGCGCGCAGGCTGTTCCCAGAGCAAGCCCGGGCCTATGAGAGGCGCCCCAGGTCCCGCTACCTACGATCACCTCGGCGGCGTAGACCCGGCACAGCGGCCGCAAGATTCCCGGAAGGCGAGGGGGGCAGCGCGACGTGGGATGGGCAGAAGTGTGGCTTCCCCACAGAACTGATGCGCTATCGACGCCCCCATCTCCTCCTATTTTCTGTGCTTCAGCCTCTACTCAACTTTTTAAAATGACATCTATACCTAGTTTCTAGATTGTTCAGTTTCTTACTGTCCACTGACAAGCATATTATTTTTCTCGCTAGAATTTAAGCTCTCTTTAAGCTACATAAAGAACGGTGCAGCTGCTTTCCATTGGGAAGCCGACCTTCCACGCATTCACTGGACTCGCGTGTGCGTAGGCAAGTGTCCTGGCTGGTTCTGTTCTTCTTGTAGGTTCCCCTGGCCCAGTCCGAGGCGTTCCTCGTGGACCTTTTGGATAAAGTGTGTATGCGAATGAACGATTACCAGCTGGAGGACGACCCAGTGACCAAGCAGAAGTATTTCAGGAGATACGCTCCGAGAAAGGGAGACAAAATATACAAAGAATATAAAAAGTTCTTCTTTTACTCTGATGCCTTCAAACCTTTGAAATTCGCGGTAAGCACCCTCCTAAGAGTCTGTTGGGTTGGGGTCTCCTTTTTCTGCCTGTGACTACTCTTGAGCTGTTGATGAGCAGTGGACAATCAGGTACATTTACATGCCCCAGTGTCCTGTGCTGCCCCACTGCTTAAGTCTTAACTGAAAGCTTAGGGATTTGGCTTGGGAGGCATCTCAGGGATCGTGGTAGCCTTCAGTGATCAGTGGGGAGACTGAAAGTGGTTTTATGGACGGTGCCCTGTGTCCCCTGTCTGGTACCATTTGCACATTGTTTATCAGGACATTCTGCTGGTGTGGGGTGACCTCAGCCTGTCTTGTTTTGAAGGGACTGCGTCTCAGACTTTCACCTAAGGAAGGGCAGAGGTTGTGCTTTCTAGGCTGAAATCCAAATGGAGGCCAAGAGTCCTTTTCAAGTATTTATAGCTCAATGTTGGAATGGTAGCCCCCAAGATCCTCTCCTCTATCCCCCACAGGCTTCTCAAGGAGAATGTTTTCTTCCAGTTAATTCCAGTTTTGTTGCTCAGGCTAGGCTACACCAAGCCTTAGGGTTAAGAGCACAATCCCACATTTCCTTCAGCATAAAGTTGATTTTACAAAAAAGTTGGCCTCTGGCTTAGTAGGGTATGCCTGGCAAAATAAGTTGCAATGCATTTCCCCATACTTAATGCTGTTGAATCACACAGTGACGGGCAGGACTGTTAAAAAAAAATGCATTAAGTTCACACAGTGGCCAAAATGTCAGGCGTGCTGCAACTCCAACATGGGGCTGTAGCTGACATTTGGAGATTTCATTTTAATTAAAAAGTGAGGGCAATAATTCAAAAAGCCTCATGGAACCTGGATGGTGATGGGAGTGTGTTTGTCTTTCACAGGTTTTAAATAAACACATTATAGTGGAATTTAAGTATTTTTGAATGCCATTTAAAATTCTTCGCATCTTGCTTAATGAACTCGGAGATGGTTTGCAAGTCTCCAGTGGATGGCCATCAGTAACCCATAGTTCCAAAAAAGGCTGCCTGATAGTTCTTGATGGGAGAGACACACTCCAGGCAGAATTTAACACTTTCAGACCCCACGGCAAATTTGTGCTTCCTCCTGCCTGAAGTGTGAACTAGTTTTATTTTTATTTTTTATTTGCTTTGGAAAGCAAACGCACTACTTGAGCTCCAGTCCTAAGGGTCTGCAGAGAAACTTCCCCGGTGATGGGGGTGCAATTGTTATGATGGCTGAGGAGCCTCAGTTATCTCAAATTTCCAAACCACAAAGTGAGTTCTTCTGTTAAATTGTAAGGAAACAGGTTCATCCATTTCCAGGAGATACGGTCTTTAAAATGTTGAAGGAAATAGGAGAGGAAAGCTTTTGGTTCCTTCCTGCCTACTGCTCTCCAGACTTCAGGAATAGAAACAAACATAGCCAGCCATTTTCTTTCCTTCCTTTTTTCTTCTCCTCTTCCTCCTCCTCGGAGGTTTTCCAACAGAGTAATCATTTAGTTAAGTCTCAGGAAAATGATACAATTAGCATTCCTAGAGGAAGGTTACTCTTGTGCAATGATGTATCAAACCAATGGGGCCAAGGAAAATGAACTTCCTTGGTTACATGCTTTCCTGTGTTCCACTACTAAAATGTCGCTAAGTCTGTGCTAATCAGGGGCCCTGCCCATGTGCCCCTGCTCACACGTGTTGCTATTGTGTTTCTGCAGTGCGAAGCCATCATTGAAAAGTATGAGGATGAGATTTTCGCACTTATCGCCCAGGAGGCACACCATCTAGCTGACATGCTGTGCAGTGAAAAATCAGGTGCTGTGTCTGATGTAACAAGTGCTCCCAGCCTCACTCATTCCGCCTGGTACAGCTCATCTGCATCCTAGGCAGGCTGCCTCCCTGCCAGCCGGGCTCAGCTCCCACTCAGCTCCACTCAGCTTCTGGGAACAGGACCCCTGTGCCAGAAAGCAGAGCTACTAAAACCCAGGCTGGAATCTCCCCTGCTGACTTTCTTTCTCTGTTTTGTTTTTTTGTTTCTTTTTTTTTGGCTTTTTGTTATTTTTAAGAATTCAGACTCAACTTTAGTTGTTAAGAAACCCACTATTTTTCAGAGCTGGGTGACCCCAAAGCCCATGGCTTTAATTTTAAAGTCCTAGATGTTAGACTTTTCTTTCCTGGCCCAAGAAGGGATGTGCTTTTAATAGCTTAAGTATTTGTTCTAACAACAAAAGGTGAAAGGTGAGATTTTTATTTTGAAAGAAAAAGCATGAAAGGTTTTTGCTTGTTTGGTTTGAGGGTTATATTGAATATTTTTTTCAGGTTCTTTCACTTAAGTATCTATATCTAAAATGTTTTTTCCTGTCTCAACATGTTTAAATAATACTTGCTTCATATTTTAGACACATGTATGCCTACTTAGAAGCTAAGAAAAAAAATGAGCAGGACGTTATCTACTGTGTACCAAGGTGAAGCCTGTGATGGCCAGCCCCTCCTCGGTCTGCTCGAACACACCTCTGCCCTCATTCTGACACATGTTTAGACAGAGATGAGAACAGTGTGAGTCTGTTGAACAGGGCTTCTCAGCTGTCCTAGGCAGAAAAGGAGTGAGTTTGTATGAAGACAATGGTTTGACCCACTATAGTGCCCTGTAAGCCATGCAAAAGCTTGAGGTTGAATTTGGCAGATATCCACAGAGAGCATATTTTTGCCACTGATATATCAAATGTGGTGCTCCAGTCCTTGAAGGAATATTATTACTGTGTGCTTATAGCTATATGTTGATGTCATTAAAAGTTTATAGATAAGAGGGCCACATACCTTACACTCACGAGACAATTTGTTTTCTCACTTTTGAGCAGACAGTAAGGTTGCTTTCTATCTAAAAGTCCATTTTTGTGGGAGCGTGTAGAAAAATGCAGTAAAATAACATCGAGAGGATTGTTTGATAGCCTGAAATGGTTCATATTGTTATATAATGATGGAGTTGTGACATTCACACAAGTTCAAAGCCATACTTCCCAAAGAAAGGCTTTCAGTCATTTCAGTTGTGTTAAGTGCATGTTATCTAGTAGCGCACATACAATGAGTAAGGTTTGGAATCTGTTTACTAGTTTTCCCTATAAATACCTGAAACAGCCAAAGTCACCTGTGATAGACACCAGAGATGACTACATGAACACATAGGCATTCCAGAAGGACCTGAGGGGTGTCAGCCACTGTCTCTTGGAGTCACTGTCCTGAATTAAGATTCTAGGGAGGGAAGACTGCTCCCAGGTCCAGTGATCTGACTCAGTTTCAGAAATGTTAGCACCCCCTCTTCATTTTCTGTATAGGTGTAATTGGAAATAGAAATGAAAATATAAGCGTGAAGGATAAACCTAAGAGAGACATGTCGGGCTGCTAATGTAACCGCGAACACCAGACGACTGCATTTGGTCGTTTTTTCAGCTCCTTCCTGCCAGCAGCTGGGCTGTGCAGAGCCGAAGGCCGCTGCTGTGCTTGGGCAGCATGGTGGATAGAGCTCTTTCCGGCTGGGCTTCTTCATGAAGCTTGTGATGGATACAGCAGCTTATACCTAAGCCAAAAACTGGGGCAACTTCGTGTTTACCAGAGACTGAGCACCTTTGGCCCTACTGAAGCAGGCTCACACCGTGAAAGCAAGGTAGACTGTTCTTTCAGACTGACATAAATTATTGCCGGAAGAAGTTAAAACAACATCCAATGATACAAAGGCCAAGCTACCAGCCCGATCTCTTGTTCTAGAGGCATCTCTTTAAATAATTATTTGTCTCCTAAAAGCAATAGGTGAGTGTTTCCCCTGTTCTCAAGATAGCATCTTGTATGGAGTGTATACTCATGGAGTAGTTACTGGCTAGTGTACAATTGCCTAATGTCCAACATACACCCAGGGAGTATCTC
>LOJH01021311.1:302-20363 GCA_001685095.1 Ellobius talpinus | reverse complement strand
TGGAAAATTTTTTAATAACAATAAAAAAGTGTCTGAAATTAAAAAAAAAGAACCCCTAGGCAGAAGTAAAATGTGAAGCAAGAGAAAGTAAAAAGTAGAGCATGGGGAAGAGGCCTTTTAACCTAACAAAGAGGAAAAAGTCCATATTCAAAATATATGAAATGAAGAAAAAAAGGAAGACTGAGGTGCTCTAGGAAAACATAAATAATATATTTTTTTAAATTCTCCATGAAGGATTATTATGGCCGAAGTTTCATGATTTTTTTCTACACCAATCCCATAGATTAAATGACAAACAAAACAAAACAAAAAAAGAGGAAACTATTATTGAGACCATACAGTTGCTATAATCTTTTGAGCACTCCCTCAGATTTTCTTACCTGAAGCAATGTTCAAGTTAAGTGTCAGTGGCTAGTGGTTAGGAACATTCCACATCTAACTATAGGCCAGAGAGAAAATGCTGGGGCATTCCTGGAAAAACAGCTCTCAGTGACAGCATATCTATGCTTGTTCTTTCAGAATAAGAATTGCAAATTCACAGCTTTGTTGTTTTAATTAATTTTACCCTATTATTTATTTTTAATATGCTATTTTTGTTAATTTGTTGAAAATTTCACACATGCATACAGTGTATTTTGGTCATACCCCTCTCCCATTCCTTCTTCCCCTAACTCTTTCCCGAGCTACCCCTATCCTCCCACAGCATCCTAACTTCCTGTCTTCATTTATTTTTAATACCTACTGATTCCAGTTTATGCTATTCATATACTAATGGGTTTGGAACCATCCACTTGGATGTGGTCAAGAAACAGTGGACCACATCTTCAAATAAAACCGACTCTACAGCCACAGAGAACAAATCAATTATCAATAGTTGCTCAGTTAGTGGTCAGGGTTCATGAGCACCTCCCTACTTCATTTGGGAATTTTGAATGCCTTGTTCTTGTGTAGTAACCAAATCTGTTGTGAGCTCATGTGTGCCTGGGCATTTACAGAAAAACACTGCCTTGGTCTGGTCCTCCACAACTTGTAGCTCTTATGGTATTTTCATCTCTTTCTGGGAGGGTTGTTGAGCCCTGGGGGAAGGGTGTGATATATATGTCCCATTTGTGGCTCAACACTCCACAAAGACTTATTCTCTGTGCTTTGCCCTGTTGTGAGTTTCTGCATTAGCTACCATCCCCTGCTTGTCCCCCCCAATTATCTAATGAGGTCTGAGAACTGCACTAATCTATGGGTAGAGAGGGATATGAGTTTAGTTAGTAGTTTGGTAGTTTATTTAACAAAATAATAGTAGTAGGTTCACAAATTAGGCCTACGAGCTTCCCAGATGCAGATTCTTGGCCAGATTTACCGAACTATGCTTGAGTTTCCACTTGTGGAGTAGACCTTAAATATAATCAGAAAGTGCTTGGTTACCCTCCTAACATTCATGCCACTATGGCATCCATGGGCATATCATGCCATATCTGTCACTATTGTGGCTCACAGAGTTTACAGCTGGGTAAAGTTGCTGCTGATTTTTTTCTTTCAACAACCTGCATAACACATTTTGACAGTATAAAAATTAGCCACTAGGGAAAAAATTTTCAGGTTGGTACCAACTTGATTCCTCTGTGTGGTGTAGGAGTTCCTTCTGTTTGTGTGTTGCTTTCATTAGATAATGAATAAAGAAACTGCCTTGGCCTAGTTGATAGGACAAAACTTAGGTAGGTGGAGTAGACAGAACTGAATGCTGGGAAGAAGGGCAGAGTGGCAGACACCATGAATCTCCTGCCTGAGATGGACACTGGTTAGAATCTTGCCCATAAACCACAGTCACGTGGCAATACACAGATTAACAGAAATGGGTTAAATTAAGATCTAAGAATTAGCCNGCTGGGAAGAAGGGCAGAGTGGCAGACACCATGAATCTCCTGCCTGAGATGGACACTGGTTAGAATCTTGCCCATAAACCACAGTCACGTGGCAATACACAGATTAACAGAAATGGGTTAAATTAAGATCTAAGAATTAGCCAATAAGAAGTTAGAGCTAATTGGACAGGCAGTGTTTAAATGAATACAGTTTCTGTGTGATTATTTTGGGTGTAAGATAGCCTGGTGGCCAGGATGACAAGCAGCCTGATCTTCCTGTTACATCTAGGCCCCATAGCAAAAGTGTGTGGTGTTTTCAGAAATAGTGTTTTACCATTAGGATAATATTTTGTTGGGCAACCAAGAATATTGGCAAAAACCTGGTTTTATTTATTTTTTTATTTTAGTAATCACTGGGACACCCCTGACAAACAAGTTGAGAGGAGGTGAGAGGAGGTGTACCATACCTGGCACTGAGATTTTTATTTGTCTACCTCTAACTTCTGGGAGGAGCATTATCCCTTGTTTAGGATAACTTGAACAATTTTATATGTATAAAACTACAAATACATATGTGTACGCACACTCATGCACACATACACATACATAGTAGTTCATGGAATAGTAGGTTTGTATATGACTTCTTTCAAATATCTTGTTAGTTATCTTTCTCTCTCTACCCCGTCTTTTGTTCAAGTCTCCCATCTCTCTCCTAAGATAAACCTCTGCTCCAATTCTGCTCCTTTTTCTTTTTTATCACCCACATTATACTATTCTCCCATGAGGTCCTTCCCCATCAATGTGTAAGATTGCTCCTCTTAAAATTTTAAGTGTGCAATATTTAACATTATAGTATTATAGACTATAGGTACATAGGACAGCAGATATTTAGAACTTACTCATCTTACTATTCTAAAACTTGTCTGATTACTATCCTCTCTCTCAAGTCACTGTTCAGCACTATTCTACTTTTTAATCTGAAGAAATTAACTAGTATATAAATAAAATAATTCTGTATTTCTGTGATCAACTTGTCTCACCTAGTATAACGTCTTCAATGTTCATCTACACTGTCAGATAGTGTAGTTTTTTTTAAAAAAGGGTGTAGAATAGCATTCCATTGCATGTATGTGCATGCTTTTCTTAACTATTCAATTGATCATAGATATTGAGGGCTTTACTATACTGCTATGAACAGTGTTACAGCAAACACAAGAGCACTAACAACATTAGAGAGTTTAGCTTCAATGATTTTGGAAAAATATTCAGAAACTACATCACTAGATTTCATGGCAGTTCTATTTTTAATGTTTGGAGTAATCTTTTTTTTTCTGTTTTCCATAGCATCTATGCCATTTTCCATTCCCTCCAATGGTGTGAAGGCTTTCTATTTCTTCAATTTCTCACCAATATTTTTTAATAGCCATTTAGGTAGTCAACTCTTTGATCCTCAGGATCTTTGAAGAATACTCAATAGCTCTCCAAATAGGTTTTAGATGCTCTCTAAGTGAAAGGCACTCTGCTTGAGCTCAGGCTGCAATGGCAAAGAAAAACACATTCCCTCTCACCTAAAAGCATGTGGTCTTATCAAGTTGCCAGGGAACTTGTCATCAAATCCTCCTGCCCGGGAAGCTAAGCCAAGTTCATGAGGACCAGAAGGAAGGGGCTAGGAGACTGTATAATAAAGTATATGCAATTGTTAGTTTTAATTGTCAAATGGACATAATCTAGCATAATTTGGAAAGGGAGTCTCAGGGAAGGATTGTCTAGATTAGCTTGGCCTCTGGGCATGTCTTTGAGAGAGTATCTTGATTATATTAATTAAGGTAGAAAAAGATTCTCATTGTAAGTAGCACTATTTTGGCGTAGGGTATCCTGGATTGTATAAGAATGGAGAAAGTGAGTTGACAACTAACGTGCAAGCATTAATGCATTGTTCTCTGCTCTTGACTCTGGATATAACATGACCAATTCTCTACAGTCCCTGCCATTGCACAGTCTCTTCTATCAAGGTCTGTAACCTAGAATTTGAGTCAAATTAACCTTTCCTCCTGTAAGCTGTTTCCATCTGAATGTTTGATCAGAGAAACAATGAAATGCAACTAAGACAAAAGGGATGAGAGGGAGAAGAACATTTCCAACAGAGGTATAGCATGTACCTATGTCCTGTAGCTAAAAAGGGGAGGGGATGTTTGAAGTCATCATGCTTAAGTGCAAAGAAAAGAATGTCGTCATTATCCCATTTTATAGTTGGTAAAACAAACCCAGAGCATGGCATGGTTTGCTAGTCTTACAACCACAGGCAGGAAGAGAGATACCTAGAATCACAAATGGACTCCCCAAGCGTCACAGACACCTTTCTGCTACGAGACTGACCTGGCTGAGGAAAAGGTAAAGGTGGATGGGATGGGTAGCCTTGACTGCCACAGAGAAGCAGATTGTAGGTGCTTGACTGGTCCACTATCAAGGAGGTTGCTAAACATACATAGTGAAGCCAGCACATGCCCCTCCCCAACAAGCTGGCTACACCACTCATAGCTAATGCAGGGCAATGTCATCTGACCCCCCATGGCATTCTCATTTCGACTTGAATTTCCTTTGCCTAACTTCTCCAGTCTTTTCTCGCATACCTTCTCAACATTTAAAGAATTAGAAGGAAGACTCAACCTTCCAGAGAAAGCACACAAACCAATTGCTGTATGTGCTACAAGGTCAAGAAAACACATAAGCACAAATGCACAAATAGTTACACATATACCACATAAACACACATAATACACAACATACAATACATACAGATATACACAATGCCCACATACAGTCACATACATACTCATACCACACACATACATGCAAAATGCTCAATGCTCAGATGTTCAGCACACACACACACACACAAACACACACACACGACACACACCTTCAGTTACTTCTTTGTCCTATGACCTGGAAAGTTCCCCTGCTTGTTGCTCCACTAGTCCCCTAATCTCAATAAACCAGTGGTACTTAACAGAGTTTACAGATCCCATCAAGCAATGGCACCTTCTGCTCTCCAGTCACACAAGCTGGCTCAGTACCTAGTAGCCTTTAGGAGCAACAAGGGGTACAGCAAAAAAAAATGTGCTGAAAACTTCCTTTCTCTACTTTTACAACTTGAGATTCTTGACTCTTCTTCCCTCCCACTTTGACTTCTGTTCTGAATGTCTTTCTCTCCTTGGACACTGGCAAACAGTATCTGAGAAGAGCAGGGGCTTAGGGATTGTGCAGAGCTTGCCTGCATACACACTGCTTAACTTCTTTGCTCTGGGAACTTAAGCACATCTCTCTCCCTTTCTTTCTTATTTCCTTTCTTCCCTCGCCCCTTCCTTTCTTTCTCCTGCTAATCTCTCTTCCCTCCCTCTCTCTTTCTTAGTCCACCCCCTTCTTCTCTCCTTTACTTTTCAGAGAGATTTATTCTTCTGAATATTTGCTTTTTCCCTGGATTGTCAGCCATTTCTAAGACTTTTTTTTATAGGATGAAATGAACTTCACTACTCCAGTGCCTACCTTGGAGGATCGTGGCTGTAATGATTAATGGACACTCTGAGCCTCACATTCACACCTTCTGTCTGTAACTGAAGGGGTTCTCTCAGCTGGTCCTGGAGGCTCTCCAGATCCCAGGCCTGATTCTTGACTACTTTCCAGCCGTTGGGCTAACTAGTGTCTGATTTCCCCCTCTGACTCGACTCCTGCTCTTCCTGAAGATATGGACTAAGCCTGGAGTACTCTGAGGACACCCAGAAAAGTTGTGCTTTTCTGGCAACAGGGGTGGAGAGGGAGTCATGATTAAGAAAGATGGGATGCTGAAGGGGCCCCTAAGGGTATCCCTGGAGGGAGAGCACACTCCCTTTCTGAATCACAAAGTTGGGCAAAGAGGTGACCTTTCCAGGTTGGAGCTGAGCCTAACGGCCCTTAGGGAACCCAGACAATACTGAGTACCCTGTCTGCTTACAATTTCCCTTTATGACCTGCAGGACTATTTTCAGCCCAGTAGTCAGGTTTCATTAGTATCACTGAGGATTCCTTCGGGTTTCTTATGCTCTTCAAAGAAATGAGCACTGCCCAAGAAGGTGGGGCTGTGGGGTAGATTATGAATCAACTTCAGAGCAAGCAAGCTGGAGCTTCTTCCCACCCCAGCCCTCTCTCACTTACCTGTTCTGTTTGTCTGGAAGGTGAATTAGCCTTTGTAATTCTGTTTTTGCTAAATATACATAGTTGGTAATAATAGTATATATGACTTAAACTGCTTTCAAGGTGACTTGGCAGATTGGCACTATCGTGTGTTCAAAGTAGTCAGGCAAGTTAAGAAGACAGGTTGATATAACTTGGAATAATTTGGGCTACATCTGCAATTAAATACTTAGCTGGCAGAAAGCAGAAGAGTGTGATGGTCACATGAGTTACCTTTACCAGCTTTCAGACTGTAGTTGTGTGTGTGTGTGTGTGTGTGTGTGTGTGTTGACTGTCAGCTTGCATGAGATTCTTTGTCTCACTGATTTGACGTGTGAAATGGCATAATAGTATGTATAATGGTGAAGTTAAATAGATAAATATGCAGAGTAATACCCAGTGGGTTGAAGATACTGTGTGTAATATCTATTTTCCTATGTGTCTCATGTAACAAGGCAATATTTCAACCTAGTTGGAATTTCATTGCTTTTCATTCATGATTAAAGTAGCTGATGTTGAAGCTCTAAGAATAAGACCTCACACAACAAAAATCAAAGCAGGAGGAATGGCCAAATATCAAAGGCCCTAGTCAGCTACTTCATTAATCTCCAGATTAAAGTACGACCCCCTCCTCCTCATTGGGCAGAACCTTTTTAACTGCAAATGGGAATGCAGTTCTGTGATAATGCCTAGCTGTCATTTGCTCTCTGAGAATGGGTAACTGCCTCAGAAAGCAAATAAAAAGACTGTTGGGAAAGAAAAGGAGAAACACTAGCTCAGTAGGCAAGTTGCAGTGTTACGAACACCTTTGTTTTGGAAACAGTAACACACGACTCATATGGCTCTTGTGACTTATCTATGTGACTTACTATGACCACATGGCCTATAGGCTGTATCTGATAAATGCTCTGAGTGCCAGTTGTTTTTCTTTTAATTGCCACACATTGTTTAGTAAAAAGAATCAGAGAAAGATAGTGTTGTGTTTTGGAATTAGGGCATCATAGACCTTTATCTTAAAGGGAATATATATTATTTCCAAATGAAATAGAAGCTTGGGACTGGGCTAAGTGTGAAATTGTTAGATAGTTCCTTCAAATAGTAATTTTCAGATAGTCACTATTTTGGCTTGTCCATTCATTCATTCACCCACTCATCTACTCATACACACATGCATCCATCTGTCCATCTACACCTCCTTGTCACCCATTCATTATTCATTTATATATACTTCATAAATCAGTCCTCTCATCCTAGCATCCAGCTAGATATGGAATGATCTACCCATCCATAAACTAACATTTCAATTTATAGTCTAATCTATTTTACCTATCTACCCAAATAAATGTCAACATATTTATCCACACATTACTTGTTTTTCCACCATCCACTACTCTGTTCATTTTCTCTCTAGTCTATCTTATTTCTTCCTTCTTTCCTTCATTCTTTCTAGTTGCTCATCTCATAATCATTTAACTGGATTATTCACTGCCTCATTGTATTAAATGTTGGGTATTTTATTTGTAAAGTAGCTTTACAGTTTGCTTTTTAAAAAGCAACTTCAAATTCTGTTTGAAGAGCAGGCAACTTCATTGCTAACCAGGGTACTTAATCTATGTGTTCAATATCCAGGTGACTTCTGTGACTGGGAAGAAAAGGGGCAGTCAGCATGGCTCAGTTCCTAGATTTACAGTGTCTTATATGTCCCTTAATGTATAGATTTTGGGCTGAGAGGAGCTGAATGTGTTGGTATAGGCATTCCACCATCCAACATGAAGTCTTTGGAATGAGCAAAACCTTGCAGTTATTCAGATGTTTTAAAAAACTCAGTACATCTGGTAAATGTTCCTCCTTGAATATTTAAAATCATGTTTTATTTAAGGGAAATGACTTTCATAAATTTCTGACCCATTTGAGCTTTATATCATTGTAATATTCTTTAAGAGCCAATTCGTGTCCAATAAGGCTTTTCACCTTGTTTAATGACTTTTTAAAATTCTCTTTTCTTGCAATCAAAACTGCATAAGCTGATTGGAATGCCAGAGGGTTCAAGTTCAGTTCAGAGTGTTCAAGTCATGAATTCTGAGAGAATTTGAAGTTGCTGAAATGAGTTCTTCTCATCTGTATTCAACCGTGTCCCCAAGGATTAGCCCTATGCTATGAACATCATCTGAGGCCTAAAGGACCACACTTTTCACTGAGCATTTAATGACAACTTAGGGAACTCTTACCTTATGCTTATGTAGCTTATCCCAGAGAAACTTTGCTAACTTTTCTAATTCTGGGTAATTAAGAAGAAGGGTAGAGAGTCAGGTATGTTAGTTCTGGACAGAGAAATCGTCTGTCTCCATGTGATGAAAGAAGACACAAGCTCAGAATGTTAAGTTAGGTAAAGTCTGCCACTAGGATGTGGCAGATATGGCCATCAGGACCTCTCAGCTCATTTCTATCTCTACATACTTTGCTCCCCTATTGGTCTTGGAGGAAACTGTTCACCTCATGGTCCTTTGTTGAGAATCAAAAGGAAGAGAAGAAAAGCCTGATGTCCTACAGTTCCCTCCAAGGGAATGCCTCAGTTACGCAAGACCTTACATTATTCCAAGCCCTAGAATACAATAAAAACATTCTTAAGCATTTATTTCTTTATTTGCTATTTCTATCTTTATTTATTTTTGGTGTCTGGGAACATCCTGTCTTCTTCTCGGTGATGTTTCTACTTCCATGATGTTTTACTCAGTACTTTCTCTCTCCTTGCCCACTATAGATGGCAACTTAGCTGTACCTCCTAGTATCATGTTGCTAAGGGACCACAAAATCTCTGATGTAGTCTTCTAAAGATCTGAGAATGAATTTCGGAGCAGAGAAATAAGAAAATCAAAATATGGGCCTTCTCTGGAAATGGGACTGTATCAGAGACTCTGCTAGATAATCAAGGCCTTTGCCTTTGGAAAACAGCAGACTCTCCTTCTCTACTGTTTCCCTTTGTAGCTTTCACTGAATCATCTTTTGGATTGCTTCCCGAGGCTCAGTTACAATTCCCCTCAAGCCATACCTCAGGTTCACCCCCAACACCATTTATCTCTTTTCTTCTTCAGTTAGATTACTGGGGTCAGATAACAATGACCAGAAGTGACAAGAGCCACCAGCTCATACCATAACTTGAAGATGACATTGAAGAATGAAGGATTTGCAGAGTAACTATGCAAGCACAATAACAACTATCCTTCATCAAAGATTCATGGAATTTGATTTTATTCTTTTATTCTTCAACATTCTCCAGATATCATGTTCTCTCCCTATACAATAGTTGATCCCTCTCTATAGTGCTTTCCTCTCTAATCTGTTTGTCAACTAAATGCAAGAGTCATTATTTGCATAAAACCTTTAAAGAGTGACCTGAGCAAAAATAAATGCCCTCTGTGGTGATATATTTACATAAAATAATACAACCAATGTCTCATATGGAAACACTATGCATTGTCTCTGTTTGTTCCTTATCTCTGGGGTTTCTGGGTATTGCTATTTTATATATTAAAGCTACTGATCTTAAACTGTAGTAGGTATTATTATATTCACTTTTAAAGATGAGGAAAACAAGGAAATATTTTGGTGATGTTTTTTATTTATTTCAGAAGTTTCGAGTTTCTGAAAGTAGAATTATATCCCTTAATATAATATAATTATATCTCTCTATGATATAGTTTACCTAGGTAATATTCACACTTATATTAATGGGTTGATTTTCCCCCCTGATAGATACAGTCATCAGTCATCAAGGGGTGATTAGATCATGAGGATTATAACCTAGTCAATACATTGATCCATTAAAGAATGAACAATTGAATGGATTTCCAGGTGGCAATGGAAGCTATGGGCAGGGAGGCCTGACTACAGAACCTAGCTAGGTTACTAGGGAATAGCTTTGAAAGGTTTACCTTATCCCTGGATTTTCCTTTCATTGTCTCTCTCCTGCCAACTGTGAGATAAAGGCATCTGACTTTGAAGTGAAAATATGAAATTCATGAACCCAAAGCAATGATTTGCCCTGAAGGGAAGCTTATTAGGTATTTGGTCACAGTCTTGAAAAGTGACTAATACGATTTTGCTATAGAGCAATGGAAAAGACAGGTGCAGAGTCTGGGACCAGTCATTTTTAGAATCAGACTGTGTGATTCCACATATCAAAGACATGGCAATGCTTTTCATAGAATGGAGTAAGGATAAATAAACCTCACAATCTGGGACTCAGATCTAGGTGAGCTAAGAAGCACTGAAATCCCTCCAGAACTAATTTTTACTCTATGGAATGGTCTAACAACAATTCAATAAACTATTAGTTTTTCTTAATATCAACTCTCTTCTTCCCCTTAGAAACTGAGATTTGGTAGCCAGAGTACAGAAGACATTTTCCAACTACATTTGCAGCCATTGACATGTGTCTGATGATGTTCATGCTAACATGGCATAACCCCCTGTGTAAATATATTTTTTTAAAGCACATGGAATTTGCCCTTTGTCCTTTCCTCCTCTTCCTGGCTGGAATGCAGCTACAGTGACTAGGACTATGTTGCCCTAGATAGATCTTGAGAATGAAGTCACACAGAGTGACTGCATGATTACAAACATAAGTGACTTTCTGCTGAGTTTCATGAGGGCTCATTCTACAGAAGTTAGGGTTCTTGAAAGATTTTGGAGTAAGTCAAACCATAAGCCCACATCCTGTCTTGAAACTTAGTGCAGAAGGATAATAAACTTTTGTTTAAAGTAAGTCTCTATTATATCCATATAACTCATTTTGTCTATGCAGTATCTTTATTTTAGTGTCATAAGACTATTAAGTTCATTATGTCAACATAACATAAGACAGATACCACCCATGTGGTCTTTCCTAGCCTTGTATATGATACATGTCCAGTAAGCTTCTAAGAATTATAGCAAAGAAAATTTATAATTCAAGAGGGAACTTACACCAAAAAAGTAATTGCTCATCTTGGCAATACAGAAAAGTAGTCCAGAAACTTTACTAAGTGAAGGTCCTGTCTGGAATGAGGCTATGTCTCTGAAAGAAGGAACACAAAATTCATTATTAAAAGACCTCACTATGAAATTCCCTTGGTCATGTGATGTGGGAGAATTGTCTGTATTCTGTCAATCATGTTTAAATAAATGCCGATTGGCCAAGCAGGAAGTATAGGTGGGACAACCAGACAGGGGAAGTAGAGGTGGAGCAGTGAGAAGTGGAGTATTCTGGGAAAAAGGAAGCTCTTTCTGCAGTCCTGCCCAGATCACCAAAGAAGCAGGATGTGACCTGCCNGAGCTAATAAGAAGCCTGAGCTAATGGGCCAATCAATTTATAATCTTCTGGAGATCTCTGTGTGATTTTCTTTGGAACCTAACGACTGTGGGAATCGGGCAGGACAGAAACCCCAACAAGCAGCCCCTCATTTTACAGTCATGCTTGCATATTGATGATGTGTATCAAATGTGTGTGTATCACCCTCAGTTGGCAAAATTTTCATGTGGGATGTGTCCAGTCTTTCTTACTTCCCAATTGAAGAGCTGGGAAAAATGAAAGCCAGGATTGATGAACAAGGTCACAGAGAGAAAACATCACAACCAGAACTCACACAAACTCTTATTCCATGCCCTATAGTATTCATCTTCTCCCTCTGTAACTGCATATATGATTGTGCGCAATGGTACATATATGTACGGCAAAGCCAGAGGCCAACTTTGGATGACATCTCTCATAAGCACGATACCAATTTTTCTTTTGAGACAGCATTTTCTTAGGGCCTGGTATTCACTGATTATACTACATAGACCGGCCTGTAAGCCTCAGGGAGTGTCCTGACTAGTGTTTGGGTTTTAAGCACATAGCCCAGATTTTCACGTGACTGCTAGGGATTGAGCTCGGGTTCTCATGCTTACACAGCAAGAACTTTACCCATGAAAATATCTTCCAAGGCCCTTAACAATCATTTAAAGCCTGAGAAAGGAGACCATGGTATTAAGAAAAGCAAAACAAAACCCCTCTTCCCTGAGCAAGCTTAGATATGCCTCACCTAAGACAAAGATGGAAAGCACTCCCATCTCCAAAGACACTGGCTCTCCCTTTATGGGAGTCGCAACATATTCTGGAGCCTGAGCTCATTGATCTGATGGGTTGTCATAAAGTGGTGATAGGAACTGCATCCTGTCCTTCATCCATCTAGTTTGCTGCAGTGACATACATAGCACTGCCACTTAACAGTTTCCCTGACAAATCAGCTGGTGGTTGCCTACTGAGTAACACGGTGCTCCCTGAGTTCTTCCATGAACACATGAGAGATGTTATCCACCTGGCAAACTTCTCAAACTGAAAAGTTCAAAAGTTCCTACTTCCTAAGGCGAAAAGACTGTTGCTGAGCCTGGGTATGAAAATGACACGTCTGAGTTGTCATGAGGAACTCGTCCAAAAGATGCTTATGGATCACACTGGCTATGAAAATAGAGGAAGGGAATACTGATGGCGGAAAGCTTTAAGTGGGGATAAGGAAGGGGAAAATGCAGAACTGAGGGGTGGGAATGAGTAGTTAACCAAAACTAAAGATGTATGAAAATGGTATATGGAATTTTGTAAACAACTTGTAAAAACAAACAAATAAATAAACAAAACAAATAGCCAGTTTGAGTTGAGATGTACATGGTGTCACTTTAGAAGTTAGAGGTTGTTAAACAAAACTTCCAGAGGCAAGTGGTGTGGGACACTTCCTTAGGCTGTCAGTGACAGAGAGCCCAGAGGCTCCTGAAACAGTATGGGTTACTGCATTGCCCCTTGCTGTCCTCCAGAATAAGATGGTTAGACAACGTTGCTGAAAACACCACATGCCTTGGTTGCATGACACAGAGAAATCGAACTATAACTGAATTGGAACCTTGCTCCCTGCTGGCTCACTTTCATAGTTCTAGGAAATTCTGTAGAGGGTGCTGTAGAGAGAAAAGTCATCAGTAGTCTCACAACTGTGAACCCTTTAAGTTGCAATGCTAACCTGTTAGGCAAAATGTATCCACTACTGAAATGGTAGTATCATTATGTGAAAGACCATCATTTCCTTGTTAGATTTGAGTCCCATTCTAGGAAAAATTCATCCCTGTTACTGTACATCTATCAAAATCTTATTTCTTGGGAAGTCATAAACCCTAAGGGGTAATTCAATACTATTGTTTTGGTATAGGACATGGTGTCACATTGCCATCTAAAGAGTCATGTTTATTTCTATAAGTAGAACTACTCTCAGCCTGAGTCAGAGAAGGTTTAGTGAGTGACAGTTAATACAGAGATATAAAAACCAAGTGATGAGAATAGAAAACTGTGAGTGCTCAGGACTAAAGGGAATGTTTATATCACACATCTCCCACCATCCCAAGGCTCTAGAAATGTCATGGAAGAGGATATTGCATATTCCCATCACCCCAAGACACAGGGAATGTCACAGAAGAGTGTATCACACCTCCCACCATCCCAAGACACAGGGAATGTCATGGAAGAGTATATCTCATATACCCACCATCCCAAGGCCTAGGGAATGTCGTGGAAGAGTAGGCCGAAAGAGTGTGAGAGCTTGAGAATGGCAATGGGTGTTTTGACATGCTGTCTTCTGGTCATGACATGACTGTTGCCCTTATAAACTCATTGCAGCAGTGGCTACTTGTATAAGAGCTGCAAAAAACTGTGGCTATCATAATTCCATTCTATCTTGGAGAGTGGCTTAGGCCCTGCTCTTCTTTAAGGAAAGATGGTTGCTGGAGGAAGTGCAGCCATATTCCTCAGTAGCTACTGGTAAGTTGTCCTGTTAAAGTAAATAGTTCTTATGCCAGGATTATGCTGGTGACACTAATTAAATGCAATCCTCTGTACAAATAAACAAAAAAGATTTAAAGTATGAGGAGAATTTGTTGAAAGAGGGGTTTGTTGGAATAAGGAAGGGAATTAGAGAAGATAATAATAGTAGATATGGTCTAAGTTCATTATATATGTATATATATATATATGAAATTATGAAAAAAATATATCACATTACAAAGGGATTGATTAAAACTTACTTCAGAGGCAATGCTGTGCTGTAATAATGCTCATGTTTCTCTCCTGCCCACACTGTGATCATGTCCTTTGTCATATAACTGTTTTACCTTTCATTGATGGATATAGGCTTTCTCTCCACTCTGTATACCTAGCAGGCTTAGTGATGTTATTTGGCCAATAAATGTAGCAGTAGCTGTGAAGTGCCAGCTCTGGACCTTTCCTCACTCTTTTGAGACTTTGCCCATCTCAGCTTGAACAAGCTGGAGCTTGCCTCCTAAGAATGGGAAACTTCAGGGTGCAGCAATATCCCTGAACTGAAGCTACCTCTGGTTAGACCTCCTAGGCCCTAGCTGAACTGTGGATTTATGGACCATGCTTTACTGTTACTGTTTTAAACATAGCATTAAACATTTATAAAATGTTTATGGCCATAAAATCATTGCAATGCAATATAAACAATTATTGAACTGCGGGGTGACTGACTATGAACCAGCCATTGACACAGACGGGTTCATGAAAGCCATTCTACCATAGCTGACACTTGCTATATGCACTGTGAAAGGCAGCCATTACTTCATGTTTTGTATTTCATTTTTATTTCCCTAAGTGATCACTTTCTCAAACATTTACTTGGTGCCACATGTTGGAATTCATTTATATTAAAAGGTATAATCCCTATAACTACCACACTATGAGAAATGTCTTATCATTTCCACTAACAGAAAAATAGGCTGAGTCTCTGAAAGGTTCAGTGAATTAAGTCAATTGAAAAGTGGGAGAGCCAGGCTTTGACTTTAGGTATGACCCAAAGGTAAAACTTGAGGTTTCTTCCTCTGTACTTCCCTAGGTCTTTCAAAGGGAGTACTTTTATCTCTTATTTATAGAGAAAGACAAAGAGTTTTCCTAAGATTATTCAATTAACACATAGAAGACTTAAACTTTGAACCTTGGACCTACTGACTCCCAAGCCCCAACTTGCAAATGTTCATTAGCAATAAATATGTCTGAAGCAGAGAACATGTTTACATCTATGTGCTTTCTTTGTTTCAGAAACACATTCTGTTCTGTTTGGGTGTTTTAAAAGCCCATGTTTTGCAAACTTCAAATAGTAAGAGAAAGCAGGTTGTGAAGGCACTGGTAAGGCTGGCTGCCTGGAAAAAAACAGCTGGGAAGCTCTGCACTGTCAATCTTATTCCAGCTTTGAAATTAGCAGTGACTTCTAAACCTTTTGAAGTAGCTGGCATAGGATCCTAGATTGGGAAAACAACCCTGGCAGGGTAGCAACAGCAGGCTTGAGCTTCCAAATAGTCCCCCTTTGGTCTTGGCACTGGGCAAGGATGGAAGGTAGGTAGAAGCATCTTAGCAGGAAGCTCCTAGCTGATGTGGGTTGCCAGGAGGACCCAATTATCCTTCCCTTTTCACCAGCAAAAGCCCAAGCAGAAGAAATGAATTATTTGTGACACTACTCAAAAGCCACTGACAGCTTCTGAGACCACCCCGTGTCCTTGGCACACTGAGTTGACAAGACTCCCTTGAGAGGCTATGATGCAAGAGGTTTCACAGAGTTTAAACCTTAGAGCAGAACTTGGTTAAATTGTACTGTGCTTCTACACCTGACAGTCAAGACACCCATCTCATTCTCTGAAGCTTTAATAACCACTTTTGGCCAACAGCTATGACTAGGTTTGGAGTATCATTTGCTTTTGAAGCTGTTGACATGTCCTGGAATTTCTCTCTCTTCAAACAGAACTTATCTATCCACAATCCTTCCATCTGTCATCCACCCAACAAGCTAGCATCGTGTGGTTTCTTACTTTGTGTATGATTTCTCCAGACGTTGTTGGTACCACTGATCCTCAAGTAAACAAGGTCTCCCTTCTCCTCATGATGCTCAAGTCTTGTGATAGTATACAGACACCCGGTGGAAATTTCAGGAATGTGCCCAAGGTACCAGCATAGCATAGAAGCCAAGGAACTCTCTTAAATTAATCTGATATTTACACACGCACACACACATACACACACACTTTAATTAACATGAAAAAATCTCAACCTGGTTGCATTTGGAGGATCTTTTTTGTTGAATTACATATCTAAAGAGGAACTGTAGTCTTCAAAACTCGTAGTTTCAGAAGACCTTTGTCCTTTTTAAAGAGGAGACAGACTATAAGCAGTTAGCTAAATCCTCTGATAAAGGATGCTTATGTCGTGACTGGAGAGATAGATCAGTGGTTAAGAGCACTGACTGCTGCTTCAGAGGACTTATATTTGATTCTAGCACCCATATGAAGGCTCACAACTGTAACTCCAGTTCCAAAGTTCTTCTGGCCTCTGAAGGCACTGTACTCACACAGTGCACAGATACACATGCAGGCAGAAGACCCATACATGTAAAGTATAAAATATATCTTATTAAAGAATGCTTGTCAACTATAAAATGATAAGCCTATATGTTTATATACATGCATGTGTGTGTGTGTTGTGTGTGTCTATGTTTCTAGCCATGTGTGTACGCACTTGTAGTCATGAAGTAGAGACACAAAAAATTACCACTTCTTTCCTGTAGATGCTGTGGGTCCTCTATTAGCTCATATCCTGTCAGCATCCCACCAGGATGTGCCCATGGTGTCTTACTGTAAGGACAATTTTTGTCTGACTTTTTTTTCTATATCACATTTAGGAACACCAGAAATGACAAAAGGGTCGGGTCTCCAGGACACTACTTGGGGACAATAGTCTTCAGCTAATATGGGTGTAAGGAAGGGTGTCACAGTACATGAGCCTTGTGGGCAGAATCCCTCAGAGCCTATTCTTCAGCACAGCCCAGAGTTGCCTATGGAGTGCTGAGTCTTTCAGTCATTCATCATTTATATCCTGGCAATGCTAAACAATGCACGGGTATCCCATTTATGGCGATTATCCAGTTGTTGCTATCCCGGGCAGTCCTAGATCCTTGTGTTATCATACACAAGGTTCCACAGTCTTCATTTATGCTGCCTAACCAGCTATTTTGGGGCCCTCTTTGCCTTATCCCATGTACTCCTTAAGACAGTGCTTTCTTCATCATTCATTCTCATAACATGGCTGAAATATCTCAAGCACTGTTACCATATTCTATAGTTTACTTCCTTCTGTAGTTGGAGATGTTTCTTAATGTTATCATTATGCCATATATCTCTTTATGTGAAGCCTAGAATACTCCTGAGGCATGCCATTTCAAACCCATTCAGCTGCTGTTCTGAGGAGTGTTTCATTGTCCAGGTTTCAGAGTTGTAAAAAAAAAGCTGCTCAAGACAAGGGTCTCTTATATTTGTAACTTTGTTGTTGTCGTTGTGCCTCTTGTTGACCAAACCTTTCTTAGTGCCTGGAATGCAGCCCTCACTATCCTTATCCACCTTTTGATGTCTGAAATAGTTCCTTCTTTTGTACTGAGATTTCCTCCCAGATAGACAAAGTTGACTATTTGCTTGACATTCTGATTCTTTATTACAATGTTAAAATCTTTGTGCACCCTTCCCATATGTTGTATCTCAGTCTTCTAGATGTTTACTCATCGTCATCAACTCAGAACATGAAGTCCAATATGGTCAAGTTCAAGTAAAGGGCCTTGCAGTAGCCAGCATGAAAACAGACCCCCTATTTCTCTATCTTTGCACATCTCTTTGTAAGCAGAGAATGCTCTTTCATTTCCAGAAGCTCAGACCCAAATAATCACACAGAAACTATATTAATTACAACACAGTTTGGCCAATGACTTTAGCGTATTTCTAGCTATCTCGTACATCTTAAATTAACCCATTTCTACCAATCTGTGTATCGCCATGAGCCTGTGGCCTACTGGTAAGGTTCCATTAGGCATCTCTCTCCTTTGGCAGCTACATGGCATCTCTTTGACTTTGCCTACTCTCTCTCTATCTCTGTTCTGATTTGCCACCAGGCTTTATTCTGCTAAGCCATTGATTGAAACTGTCTTATTTATTAACCAATGGTAATAAAAACATATTCATAGCATACAGGGAGGAATACCACATCATCTCTTCTGTCAGTTTTTCTACCAGTTTTCCCTAAATACCTCAAATAAGAAAATGTGACCTTAAATAAAGCTCTTGCAAACCTGCCCATCTGTGTTCAAGCATTGTTCCTAGAGTCATCAAAACAAAGAGTGACACTCCTCAAATGACACTACTGAGACAGTACTAGATTTAATAAATGTTGAACAGACAAAGTAGTAACTAATAGAATGAAGAGGAGAGAATGATTGATGATAGTCTTTCTTCCTTTTTATTTTTAAAATTAAATCATATAGCATCACCAAATACCATCATTTTGAACAAGAAGGGTGCAATCTGCTTTGGACAAACTGATTCAGGATCTGGCCAGCACAGAGTGGAAAAGTACTCAGACAGGGCTTGGAGGAAAAGGAGAAGCTGTACTAATGGACTCATTCCTTTATCTCTTTCACTCTGGACCCTCCTCCCTGACCAGGCCTACACAGATCGAAATGACTGCCTGCCTTCCCTTCATGGTAATTTTGATCAGAGTTAAAGACTTCTTGGAGGATATGGTCTAGAATAAGACTAAGGATACAAACACAAATCCTATATAGTTCTCGGGAAAGTGGTGGCATCTGAATTAGTTTATATGTTTGTAAATGTATATTTACTAATTTTAATTATTCATGAGCTTTGCTGTTCCTTAGCTATTCCTCCTTCCTTCTCTAGCTGACTCAAACACTTTTGTAAAAAGGAGATGGTTCTTAAAAACATAGTCACAAGGGGGTCAGGATGCCTAGGTTGGCATCCTGACTCCAACTTTGGATTCATTCTGTATTTTTGCTCCATTCTTTTGCTATATGAAATAAGGATAAATAATGACTCATGGTGAAAAGACAGCATGGTTAGTAGCATATACACGTAACTTACTTAGAGCAATGCCTGTTCGTAAACACTATCAATGGCATTTGCCTCTGTCCTGTTTTGTTTTATACTTTATTTATCTGTGGGTAGTTTTTCCTTCACTGCTTCATTCACTGTTCTTATGTTTTGAGCTTTTCTGTCTACAATAGAAAGAGCACATTGTCCCAAGGAACTACTTCATGTCCAGATTCCAAGTTAATTCTGAAATTTTTACCTTTACATGTCTCTATTTTGACTATAGCCAAAAATAAGAATACCACCTAAGTAGACAGTGGGTGTCCTTTTGTTGTTTTCTTTTTGATTGATTTTTATTGAGCTCTACATCTTTCTCTGCTCCCTGCCCTGCCTCTCCAATGGTCCCCATGCTCCCAATTTACTCAGGAGGTCTTGTATTTTTCTACTTACCATGTAAATTAGATCCATGTATGTCTCTCTCAGGGTCCTCATTGTTGTCTAGGTTCTCTGGGATTGAGATTTGTAGGCTAGTTTTCTTTGCTTTATGTTTAGAAACCACTTATGAGTGAGTAAATGTGATAATTGTCTTTCTGGATCTGGGTTACTTCACTCAAAATGACATTTTCTAGCTCCAACCATTTGTCTGCAAATTTCAAGATGTCATTATTTTTTTCTGCTGTGTAGTACTTTATTGTGTAAATGTATCACATTTTCCTTATCCATTCTTTGGTTGAGGGGTGTTTAAGTTATTTTGAGATTCTGGCTATGACAAACAATGATGCTATGAACATAGTTGAGCCAAAGTCCTTGTGGCACAATTGAGCATCCTTTGAATATATACACAAAAATGTTATTGCTGGATCTTGAGGAAAGTTGTTTCCTAATTTTCAGAGAAATCACCATACTGATATTCAAAGGGGCTGTACCAGCTTGCACTCCCATGAGCAATGCGTGAGTGTTCCATTTAGCCTACAACCTCTCCAGCATAAATTGTCATCAATGTTTTTGATTTGGCCATTTTTACAGGTGTAAGATGGAATCTCAGAGTTGTTTTGATTTGCAT
>LOJH01021309.1:0-20365 GCA_001685095.1 Ellobius talpinus | reverse complement strand
GGGAGGGAGGGAGGGAGGGAGGGAGGAAGGGAGGGAGGGAGAGAGAGAGAGAGACTCATCCTCAAGCCGAAGAATGCACAGATAGCTCATCATCACATCATGGTGCGGCCTGCAACTAAGGCGTAGGCAGCACCCCTGGAGAGCCCTGGGCAGACTGGGGGGACTTTTAGAAGGTGAGTAGATTAGATAGAGGGCAAGCCCACAGTTTCTCCAAGTTTCTGTTCATAAAATCTGGTTACAGCACTTACTGCATCATAAGACTTGGCAAACACTTGATGAATGACAAATAGCCATAGAGCAGGAGCTACATACAGCTCATGGGCATTCACAACCTCATGGCTTGGCCTCTGATAGTAAAGTGAAGTTCATATTGGCCAAAGCAGGGAGCAATCAAGTGGTTCAGTCTGCAGGAAGGGTGTTGAGGCTGTTTGCCCCACCTCTACAGCTAGAGTCCACATTCCCCATGGTTCTCAGAGGTGTGAGGCCAGCTGCTATGGCAGGAATGAGCAAGTTTGTCCTCAGTGTCCCAGGTGTATGGATGAGTAAAGCAATTTCCTTCTTCATCTTCAGAAGTGATTGACAGAGTTGGCTCAAGACAGCCCCTTTGGAGCTGCACACCCTGTGTGGTCCCTGGGATGGTTTCATTCCCTTTTGAAAGAGACCCTGTGATTCCATGCACCCAGGTGACTTTGATAGGGTTTGGGTCTGACTGGAAGTCAGATGAAGGCATGGGGAAGGGAGCATTAATAAATTGACAGATGAGGGTGGTGACTTTGATGTTAGCTCCAGCAGGCCAGCACATCTCACTGTGGACCCTCTTCTACGAATGTAGGAGACTTGAGGCCTCCCAGAAAGGCTGGCCTCCAAGGAAGATAAGCACAAAAGGAGCTTCTACCACCTGCATCTTAGGCCTTGTCTCTTCACTACCTCAGGTCCTGATCTCAGCTGATGACGAAATGGAGGAGTCTGAGGCCGAGGAGGACCTCCGCAGACTGACCCCCCTCAAACCTGTGAAGAAGAAGAAGCACCGCTTTGGGATACCAGTATGACACATTCCTCGCTGCGGATGACAGTCATCCCTGCAGCAGCATCCCTTCCCTCTCTCTTCCCTCCTCTCTACCTCCACTCCTCTTGCTGTCTCTGCCCGCTCTCCACCCGCCCCAGACTACTGTGACTGAAAAGAGGGAAGAGGAACCGTGCCCGAGGGGGCTGTGGGCAGCTGGAGGTCCCGCTCAGTTGCACTACAAACACTGACCAAATATGCAAGCGAAGAGCTTTGTTTGTTTGTTGTCGTCCCTTTGGGGTGCTGTGAGACCCCTGTCCTGTGTCCGACCAGGTGGCATGGTGGAAGAAAACAGAGCACACAGACTGTTGGGCCTTCGTGCCGAGGCTTGGGACTTGTGGACATGTGACGGCTTGGGGTTAACAGCTGCTGGTTAACCCAAGTTGGAATAGGAATGCTTTCTTACTCAAAAGGCTTTTGTAACTCTTTATTTCTAAAGCCAGTTTTATGAGCTGTGACAGTGTTACTGTTTTTTGAGTATGTGTTTATTTCCTACAAAGTATCTATGGGTCTAATGGGCAAACAGATTTTTAAGTCTTCCGTATGCTGTTTGACTTTTATATTTTTAAGTTATATTTTCATACTACTGTATTTAAAACTCTTTTTACTCCCCCAAAGAAATGGATTTCTTTGCCTTTCATGGGGTATGAGCTGGTGGGAGGCGGGTAAAAGTCTGTAGTTTTTCAGCCGGGAGTATTGTTAGGTAACATGTAATGACGACATGAAGGATCTAATGGGAAGGGTAGACAACCTTTATCTATGGTCAGAAATCCAGTGTGCTGAGGTCAGACCTGAGCAGGAGGCAGCTGTTCCAAATGGATCTGTGTGCTCCCGTGTGTGGGAACAGAGCCCTGCCAGGGCATACAAGCTGGCGTGTCAGGGGCTTTGGTTAAATTTGATTAAGGAAGGAGTTCAAGAGTTAGACATTTGTGTCTGGAGGACTCGGGACCACCAGGCCACTCCTCTCTCAGAGCCTCCAAATCGCAGACGTGAAAATGGTCCCAGCCTCTGCTTCCAGTGCAGCAGCTCACAGAGCCAACCTTTGCCTTGGTGCCTGTCACCAGCTGTCACCTGCTTGCTTGCTCAGCTGTCTGGGGAACTCTACCTAGCCAGAAAAGCCTGTTGTCATGTCTTCTACAGTTGTGAAGTAGCAGGGGCAGAGCAGATACCACGAGAGCTATTTGTCTTACTGTGGAGAGAGTATGAGTTATTTCTAGACTGTGGCTCCTCCTTGGTGGTTACACCCAATTCTCAGCCTGGCCACAGTTTATCTCGTGGTACAGGCTGACTTGGCACTACCTGCTGTAGACGCAGCAGAGTAGAGCTGTCTGATGGCTTGTCAGCCCGACAGGCAGACACCTCACTACTTCATGGTGTGGCAATCACAGAGGAGGAGACTCTCCTCAGACTCTTGTAAATCTATGTAAGAATGTGTTTTGCTTAAGCATCTGGGATCTAAATATGCTTGTGGCGTGTGACCCAAGCTCTTATCCAGGGTACCTAGGGCTGTCCTCTGCCACTTGAAGTCTTACTTGTCCTAGACAAAGGGTATACTCTGAGGTGTCTCTCTCAGCTCATCTTCTAGTGCAAGCACCACTGAGAAAGGAGAGGTGACTGTTGGAGGCTTCACAACCAGGTGAGGCTGAGGCCATTGACCTGTGAAATGGATTGGTCAGGCTCTGCGCTGTTCCTATTTCCTTTCCATCCTATAACCACAGTCATTCCCTTCCCTTCTCTAGGAAGGTTCCACGGAGTGTTGTGGATAGAGTACAGCTCGAACTCCTAACGAGACAGTTGGTCAGTTCCTGGTGGCGCTGCTGATGTTATCCGCACTTCCCCTCCTGTATCACTGTGCTAGAGATAACCTGTGCTGCCCCGACCCCTGCCATCCTTCCGGAGCTCAGGGCTGGAACCTCATTTTCAGACTTGAGCGCCTCAGGTTTGCAGACCAGCCAGAGGCGAGGGAACCACTGCAAAGGATGGGAACTCCAGTTGCACAGGCCTTGCAGAGGTGATCTGTAAGGTGCTTGCAAGTACAGGGCCTGAGGGACAGAAGAGTGGAGTGAATAGGTACTTCTGTGTCCTGATTTTCACTAAGGACTCTAGTCTCTGAGCTGAAGCTGTGCAGCTGACCCAGCAGGAAAGGAGGTCTGACAGGGATCTGATACTGGCCCCTGTCTGTGTGCAGATTTGGTGTGCCTTTGCTCCTCCCCTCTTCCAGTGTGGATGTGTGCACGCACACATCAGCATAGACAGACCCTCACACAGTTCTGCATCCTTCAGGAGAGCCTCCCAGGGTCGCTAAGGCCTTCCTGTTACCATGGTGCTCTGCCTCATCTAGAGTAGATGTAGAGGGCTCTGGTCGAGACATCTTCTGAGCTGTCCTCCCTCCCTGGAATGAGTGTCCCCATCACTTGTTCCAAGGTGCCTTATGGGGTGGGACCCTTTACTGGCTAATGGCAGGCATCACCAAGCTAGGAGAAATAAAAATGGAGTACTCTTTTAGCTATGGTGTGCCATCAATCTGATTCATCCAAATTGGTGTCTTTGCCAAGCTGCTCTTGGTGGAAGCTTGCAAGCCAAGGCATTGAATGAGTTTTTGTAACTAACCAAAATAAACCAATGAGAGAGAAGCCAGCACCCAACTCAAAGAGATGGTGGTTAATTTTCTTTTTCATTCCATTTGGCTGTTGGTGGGACTTTGATAAAGGTAACGATGAATGGAGAGATCCCTATGTGATGGTGACTTCTCAGTTTGTGTGCTGGAAAGATGTGTCCCTCAGCCCTGAAGCATGTTGGTAGCTTCCTGCCTCAAACTTTAAACTGTGAACTACCAGGCAACAAGGAGCCGTGTATTCACATCCCTTCTCTTGCCTCTTTCCTCAGGGAAAACAAAAAAGCTCAAATTCAAGTTGTATCTTCCCTTTGGCAGCGCAGACTACAGCTCAGGGTCCGTATCTGAAAGGTGCCCCAGTCTACAGCCATACCACCCTGAAGGCGCCCGATCTTGTCTGAAAGGTACCCCAGGACCCTGGAATGGGCGGACCCAGGCTGTCCTTCCTGCCAGGCAGCCACCACTTTGTAGAATGTGAGCTAGCTCTTAAATCAGTGGTTCTCAACCTTCTTAATGCTGCAACCCTTTAATGCAGTTCCTCATGTTGTGGTGACCCCCAACCATAGAATTATTTTTGTTGCTACTTCATAACTGTAATACTGCTACTATTATGAGTTGCAATATAAAGAGCTGTGTTTTCAGATGGTCTTAGGTGACCCATGGAAAGGGTCACACAACCCCCAGGTTGAGTATCACTGTCTTAAATGAAGTTTTACACAGCTTCCAGTAAGAGGCTTGTTCACAGTGAGGGTCAGCCTTGCTTTGAACAGCATGAGTTCTGAGTGGGTAAGTGGATTGGTTGGTTGGTTGGTTGCCTGGTTTGGTTCTTAACTTTTCTTCCCATAGTATTTATTAGAGGTCAGAGCTGTGAGAAGAAAACCATTGCCACCTCAGCTGCCTGTCCAGTGGGGTGTGTCACCACTGGTGTTGGGAGTTACAGAAACACGCGTTTCAGACGGAAGGGAAGATGGTGGACTTGTAAACTGGTCTACAATAAAGTGTCACATCTCATTACATTAAAAAGAAGAAGAAAGAAAGAAACCATCATTTTTGTGGTCATTGGTTTTGTATCCTCTAGAACAGAAAGAAATACCTCATTGGGCTAATAAACCTTTTACTGTATCGTGGCAGCTGTGGAGTCAAATCTGCAAGGAAAGAAACAAAACATAATCTATCTTCCCTCTGATGAGTGTCTAAGCCAGTTTGCCTCCTAGTGCTGTGTTTGGGGCTGAGAGAGAGGTGAACATCCCACATCCTTGTCCTTGAGGCCAGGACTAGACAGAGCTAGCTGTGGGCATTTCTCACAGGGCAGGGCCTGGCCTCTCTTTGGAGTCACTGGCATTGCTCAGGTCAACACCCAACCTAGACCTGGCAGTGCCCACATTGACCTGCCGGGAACCAGGGCCAGAACAGAGGCTGGTACAACAGCCATGGAGTGATGTTTAGGATAACTGTATGTTAGTGCCTAGTTGGATGTCATCTGCCTGGAACCGTCAGAGATAAGAATAATGTCCATGGTAGATTGGAGGGAACTGAGATAGGTCTAACAGAGACCGACCTCTGACCCATATCTACCATTGCCCGCCTCAGGCTTAGGGTCCCTCATGTGCCCAAGGTGATCTTTCCATGCAAAATGAAGCTGTCAGGAATACGAAACAGCTTTCCAGGGAGCCTTGTCCATTCCCTTACAACTTAATAGCTGAACCTTATAACCCAAAGTAGCAGTGCTTCGGCTGTCCAGTTCCCATCTTGGGCAGAAGCCCTCTCTAGACTTTCATCAGCAAGCATGGTTTTCTTCTGGTCCTTCCTGAGCACATACCCTGCCTTGCTTTGTCCCTTTGCTAAACTTGTCCCGCGGCTGCATAGAGCACCATGGCATCAGCAGCACTGACAGCAGCTCCCCAGAATCTCCTCAGCCTCAGTGTCTCCGCTGTGAGTCAGCTATGCTCACCATGAGGAAATGCTTCAAAGTGACGGGAAGCTTCTGCCCTGCCAGTGTACCGAGATGGAAAATCTCTTTCCACTGGATTCCAGGGGTAGAAGAGAAAGATAAACAAGCTTAAGTATCCACCCTGGTTCAGAGCCCTCCCTTTCCTAAGAGATTTCCCCTCCCACCCCTGCCACTGGGATGGGTTCTTGCAGTCAGCCTGCCCAGACCATCACACATTCCAGGGTTCACATTCATAAACACAGTCTGGACTTGGTGCCAGCACCTCCCCCCTGCAAGAGAGCAGGGTTCACATTCATAAACACAGTCTGGACTTGGTGCCAGCACCTCCCACCTGCAAGAGAGCAGCTGTTCCCAAAGGCATGGGGTACCCCCAGCTGTCTATTTTTCACCAGGATTGCTGCCCATCATCTCCAAGAATAAACACCAGCTAGTAGCTGCGTGAATCTGGATCATGTGGAAGCTTCCAAAGGAGGGGAGTGACTGCCCAGGACACATAAGCAGGCTATATAAGTTCCAGAAGGTTGGACTTCACACAGATCTCTTCCTGTGGCTACTCCCTGCCAGAGACTTACCTACAGAGAACTTACTTGGCGTCTACCATGTCTGAGGTAAGAAGAACCTAGTGGGGGCTAGCTGGTGCCAAGGAAGTTGGGAGGGGCCAGACTGGACACTAATTGGTGGTGTCGGCTTTGGACTAAAAGCCAAGCCTAACAAGAGGCCCTGCGGCCCTGGGAGGCTGGGCTCAGTGAGGACACCCTGGTCCCACCAGGGTCTGGTGAATGGCCTTGGTTGTCCCACAACTTGTGAGGTGTTGGGGGTGGGGAGAACTTAGGTAGAACGGTGTGTGCTTTTGAGTGTGTATGGGGGAGCTGGCTTTGATAGCTTAGTGCGTCCAGTTGTATATATTAGTCACCTGGAGGAAGAGAGACTGTGCCTCTAGGTCACAGCTGTGTCCTTCTGTTTCCCTAGCAGGGTGTGTCTCTGGGCAGGCCTGTGTTTCCCTGGGAGCCCTGCCCAGGCAGAGGGAGGGAAGCCCTGCACCTGCCTGCAGGGCTTAAAAAGAACTAAGGCCTCAACCTCACAGGTGCCTGGGGTTGACAAGGAGGGGTTAGCAGAATCTGACTTTCCTGGCTCTACTGGGACAGACAGAATAACAAGGTTGTGCTTGTTCCATGACTGTCTACCCTGTCCCCCTTCCAAACACAATAATTGAAAATGCCAGTGTTTTCAATTTGGGGAAAGGGTAGGGGGCAGTCCTTATGGGACACTTTGCTACCCAGTGAACAGTGCATAGAACTCACCCGACTTCCTAGGGCTGCTCAGTCTTGAAGGCCCTGTGCCCCTTGTGCCCAGTCCTGAATTTGGCAAACAGACAAGTATGAGGCTGTAGTGGCCCCAGGAGCTCTCTATGGGCCAAGGTCAGATGTCCAAGTCAGACCAAGAGGACAGGGGGACTTGTAGGGGTTGGGAGAAGAGTAGGCTTTGAATAAGTTTGGTGATCTGGGAAGATGAACCACTGCCAAAGTTGAGGGGTTCATCTCAAGGCCTCTAATTGTAAGGCTCTCTGGGCTTTCCAAGGTTGGCACTGCTGAAGCCCCCATCAAGAAGAAGCGTCCCCCTGTGAAGGAAGAAGACCTGAAAGGAGCCCGCAGGAACCTGGCCAAGAACCAGGAGATCAAGTCTAAGACATACCAGGTCATGCGGGACTGTGGTGAGTGTGCTGCAGGCCCATGGTAGGGCTGAGGACATCAGCATCTCCCAGTGGTAGCTGAGAGGTGTTGAGAGCTGCTGGGTATAAGAGGGGCTGCACCCAGCATAAGGAGCCTTGTTCCTGAGAAAACCAGTTTAGGTCCCTGCTTCCACTCCTCTGCTCTTACCCACAGAGCAAGCTGGCTCAGCTGCCCCGTCGGTATTCAGCGGCAACCGCACAGGCACCGAGACAGTCTTTGAGAAGCCCAAAGAGGGACCTGCCAAGAGCGTCTTTGGCTGAGAAGTGCACACTGCGCCACTCCAAACACCTGGACACAGGAGCCTTTCCCACGAGCTATCTGTCTGTCTGTCTGTCTGTCTGTCTATCTCTATCTTTTTTATAATGCTGGAAGATGCCTTTTCCCTGCTGTCTCCAGAACCACCATGACTCCCACAGCCCTGGCCCTTCCTTACCAGCACCTTGGAAACACCAATAAAGAGGGTGCCTGAATGGCTTCAACCTTGGGAAGGTGTCAGTTGGTCAGTGGCTGTGGCCACTAACTGCCAAGGGAGAGCGGGAGCCCTTCCTGGGCTCTGGGGAGGGTGGGGATAATGTGTGTGCTTTCAGGGCCTCTGGGATATACTAAAAAGAACCTTAGATGTGGAGACTTGGTGCAGACCTGATGACTAGACCTCTCTGCTCTCCTTGTTTTGTTTTGTTTCTTCAAGACAAGGTTTCTCTGTGTAAACCAGGCTGGCCTTGAACTCACAGATCCAACTGCCTCTGTTTCCTGAGTGCTGAGATTAAAGGTGTGTGTTACCATGCCCAGCTTCTGTTCTCCTTTCTAATCCTCTGTTTCAGGGCTGGAAAGATGGCTCCACAGCTAAGAGTATTTGATGTGTCTGCAGAGGACCCTAGTTCAATTCCTAATATCCACATGGTGCTCACAACCATTTAACTCTGTCACCCTCTTCTGGCCTCTGTGGACACTGCATACATGTGGTACACCTGCTGTCAAAATCGTCATATACCTAAAATAAAAATACAATTTAAAACTAGCCTCTGGTTTCCCATCAACAGGATAGTTGAGTTGATGCCTGTCCCGGAAAGCAGGGCCAGTTGCACTTCTCAGAGTGAAGTCCCTCTGTCTGCCACAGAAGCCTCTGAGATGTTGCTAAGGTCCTCAAGGCCCATCCCCTTCCCCTTTGTTATGCTGCTGCTTTACTGTGTCCCCATCTCAAAGACAAAAGTAGGTATGGTTCCTCTGGCCAGAGGCAGTGAGTTTCTTGGACTCCCCCACCACACTCTGCTGCCTACAGTATGTTGTCTGGGTGGGGTGTGACCTCTTCAGACCTGTGTCCTGTGTCTGCTGTGTCAGATTGAGGAGACTGCCTGCCAGCTGGGATGTCAAGACCACAGGCAGGCTGACAGTGGCTCCTTCTGAGAGCAGGCCTGGCTTGTGGATGATCCTGCTGGAAAGCCCCTCATGTGCCCTGAGCAGCTTTCTTGGGGGCATTTCTCACGTCCTAGCCAGCCTGGCCTTATATAGCTCTGGCTCCTGGCTGGGTCTGTGCTCTGTCCCAGAGGAGCAGATCTTCTGTGGGGACAGAATCTACTTGTTCATTGGACCACTGAAGAACATTCTTCCAGAACCTGTGTTCCTTGTTTAACCCCGGTCCCATCCAGAGCCAAGAGGGTGAGCAGGAGCACAGAAGTGTGGCCTCGGGCCATAGCCTTGCAAAGAAAGGGAAGGTTTTAATGGAAGCAACAGAAATTGTTCCTAGGGCCAGACACCACCAGCCTTGAGCTAAACTGCAGAGGTAATAAACAGCACACCAGCAGCCTGTGCCCTTCCAGCCACCCTTCCGTGTCTGACACACCAGCTGCTGGCCGCCCTTTCATGTCTGACACCAGCTGCCGGCTGCCCTTTCGTGTCCATAGGCCCAGGAGTGGCCTTTCTACCACCGAAGGACATCTGCACCACCCTCACCAAGTGCCCACTGTCTGTTCACTTTATCATTATTTGTTATAAAACAAAACAGTACTTCAGCTTTATAAAGGGCTTTTCAAGAAAAGCCACTAGTAGCACAGTGCGTAAGAGACTCTTTCATGATCCTGGTGTAACAGAATCAGACCACCTACTCTACCTGCACACAACCTTCAGGAACCCTGTGCAGCTACTTCCTGTGTGTCCCACCTTCCTGCAGACTCCAACATTACAGCTCTAGGTTCAGGGTATGCATCTTGACAACTCTGCTTGGGGGTCTGCTCGGCTTGAACCTAAAGTCCCAAACAGCAGCCTTGAACCAGAGAGTGAGCAGAGGCTCCTGGGCCCAGCTCTTTTGCTCCAAAAAGTGCCCATCCTTTTTGCCATCCTCAGACACCTCTAGTGCTCCAGATGTCTCAGGGACCCCCAGGCATGCCTACCTGGCTAGAAAGCCCCTGTCTCTTCCAGGAAGCCACCTGGGTTATCCTTCCAACCCTAGTCTCCCTAGTGAGGCCTCTATTTCCTCCCAGGCTAGACTAATGAAGAACAGACTGGCCTCATTGTTAGATGTCTCTGGCCCTACAAAGCTTGGTGAGGTTGTGATTCCTAGAAATCTGGACCCTGCAGAAGGGGAGCTAATACCCAGCTCCATCCTGAGCCTGCCTTTCCTTGGGGTGTGTCCTACTGTTATCAAAGTTCACTGGACATAGGTCATTTGTCTCCTTATCTGAGGCCTCTGAGATTTTTGGCTTGGAAATCCCATTTCCCAGAACTTGCACCTGTAGGGGCAGGACACCCAGCAAGTTACCAGTTTATAACCCACCTGCTCTCAGATTCGGAAACAGCCTGGCAGGCAACTGAAGGCCAATGAAGAGCTCAGCCCCTGCCCACATGTGGGGCATCATGCTGATCTTGCCCTCGCTGCTGGCCGGGCTTCAGACCACCACTGCCCGGAAGGTATCAGTATCCATAGTTGCCTCTGTGTATACTGGTGTGTGTGATGTGAGCTGGGGGATGAGGAAACACGTCTGGGAAGTGCCTCGGGGTATGCGTGTGCAGGTCAGTGTGTATGCAAAGATATGGTGCTGGCTATTCACCAGGCATTGCCCAGAGATCCTTGCAGGCTCCTTCACTTCAAAGAAGGAATGATGCCATTCTTGCCACTTTATAGATGAAGAAGAGCTTAGGCGATTGCCCCTTGAGGCTGACAGCAGAGCCACATAGGTCAGAATGTGGCTGTATGAGCCCAGCTCTTCTGTTCCAGATGAGTGGCTTCTGGGAATTATTTCTATGTTCTGTTTATCAGTTTCCTCGTCCGAAAGGGAGTAATATAACCGACTCAGGGCTGTGCTGGTTGAAAATCAAGCTTGTAATACCTAGGAAGCATTCAGTGTCACACCTGGGCCGAGCTGACATCCAAGCTATAAATAAGGCATGCTGTCCCTCTGTGTTAAACTGGGCAGGTGAGCATGAGTGCCGGAACAGTCCATGTGGGTGCAGCATGGCACACAGAGCAGGCAGGGGAGCATAGGGCTGTATGTGTGTACATATTCTTAAGGGATTACCAGCCTCAGCACAAAAGGTGTCTGTGGTGGAATAGCCCTGTGGAGGGGTTGGGACAGAGGGTGCGCTACAGGCAGAACGGGCCAAGAGGATTGTCACCCCTCAGAGACCTGGTCCTCTACCGTTTCTCATAGCTCCTGTGATCATCTGATGGGGTGGAGCAGGAGTGTTCTCCCGTTTTCACAGAGCTTAGGATTTCCAAAAATCGAAGAATTTGTTTACTGCCCCCCCCNTTTTTTTTTTACCAGGCGGAGCTCAGCCTGGACCCAAGGTCCCTGACTCCAGGCCTCTGTCTCTGCCCAAGTATGATCCTGCCAGGCTTGGCCCCTCACAACATGTGCTTGCTACTTCCCACGGGGGCTCCCTCTGGAGGCCTGCTCCATGGTGCTGCCTTGTGGGGAGTGAGGTCCACAGCGGCCTCTGACCTCAGACAATGTTCACATGTGAACCATTTGACGGGATTCAGCCTGGGCCTAGTCCATATCTGTGTCAGAGGAAGGGCAGAGTTTGGTCTAGGAACAGAGCCTTCCCTTCAAGAGTTGGGGGTGTCAGTTAAACAACACAGCCCTCTCCCTTCCCTTGTTCAGAATGGCATCGACATCTACAGCCTCACAGTGGACTCCCAGGTGTCTTCCCGGTTCGCCCACACTGTTGTTACCAGCCGAGTGGTCAACAGAGCCGAAGCTGCTCAGGAAGCCACCTTCCAATTAGAGCTACCCAGGAAAGCCTTCATCACCAACTTCTCCATGTAGGTGTCTTCCTGCTTCTTCCAACCCACTGCTCAGCCCTGCAACTCCATCTCCTCTGAGCATGAGACACGTCACTTGGGACACTCTTGTCCTGTCAGCCTCACAGGGAACAAGGATGTTATTAAGCCCAGAGACATGTCTGTCCCTCCCGTGGTCCGGCCTCCTCACTAAGTACTTCTAGGTGGTAGACCGTGAACCACAGCATCTGGGAGTCTTTGTCTTTGAGGAGTACAAGCCTAAGGCAACTCTAGGCCAGAGGTAGACTCAGAAAGTCACCGAAATCATATTCCAGCTGAGAAGATATTAGCCCTAACTCCTGGGGTCCCTCTTTGTCACTGCAGAGGGACTGTTTCCTCAGGAGATGCCAGGGTTTCTATGGACTCGGAGCTGGCAGGAGGCCTTACTTCGCCCTCTGACTTCCTTCACACCCCTGTCCTGATCTGTTTTGCAATGTTTATTAAACTTGGGGAAAATCCATGTTTGCGAGGCAAGCATTGAAGGCAGGCTGCTCCCAGTAGGGGAAGCGCTTAGGAATAGAGGCCAGCAAGAGCACTGGCTAGCATGGGTGTTTCTGGAAAACTGCTGGGGTGGGGCTAGGTTCCCATTGGTTCGCTCCTCCTTTTCTTCCCACCCACCTCCACTCCAGGACAGTTTCTGTTTCCTGGCTCTGGAGCTTAAGTCAGTGGGTCCCCAGATATTTCCACTGCATGAGATGGAGAAGTGCAGGGTAGGTTTCCCTGTCCCCTGCTCTGGCCAGGAGCCCTGGCAGAGCATCTGGAGAAGCTGTGAACTTTCCATCCAGCAGAAGGAGCCAGGCTTCCTGTCCATCCCCATTCTGACCCAGAGTAACACCCTGACCAGGGAAGTGAGAGAAAGATACCTGTTCTGTGCACTCAGTTAGAGCCCTCTCTACACACATCCCCCTCTCACCCCACTCCTCTCTCTGGTCCCTGTTCAACCTATAAGGAACCCTTGGAACATCCATTTTCTGTGCAGAGAAATGGCTTTAACAGTTCCTTCTCGACCTCAAAGGGTAACAACTAGAAGCTTGTCTCCACCACTAGGTGCCCCAAACCTGCTTCCAAAGATGCCAGGCTCTCTGCAATAGCCACCCGAAGCAGGAGGGTTAAGGGAGAAGCTGCAGAGAATAGGATCACAGCCTTCAATCCTGTGTCTCCCTCCTGCTCAAGCCTGGCCACACAGGAGGTAGAGTCAAGGCTGGGTAAAGAACAATTCATTACTGTGTTGTTCTGTTCTGATTGACTGGAGCTGCAGAACAATGCATAAGGTCCACGGGGCAGCTCAGAATATGGGCTGAGTTTAGCCCAGTCCTGCCTCCTCTGTAACCTGCCCTGCTCCTGCAGGAAGACCCATGCGAACTAACACTGTGTGTGTCTCGGGATTACTGAAAGCATCTCCCAGTGTCATACATAAGGTCTTCTACACAGTAAATGCATGATGAATGGTAGTGACCTTAGATGAAGACAGGAATAACATCAAAAGGCTCACCAAATTCTAGAAAGGCCCTTCTAAGAAAAAGTTTTCAACTGTTCTCTTCCCTGTCCAGGGTCATCGATGGCGTGACGTACCCAGGGATTGTCCAAGACAAGGCTGCAGCCCAGGAGCAGTACCAGGCAGCAGTGGGCCGGGGAGAGAGTGCTGGCCTGGTCAAGTGAGCCTATGGGGAAGGGTGCATACAGGCAGAGACTGCCTGAAGCCTTCCTTCCCTCCAGCAGCTATCCCTACCTGTGCCAATGGACTGTTATTGTCCTATCCCCCAGGACTGCAGGGAGGCAGACAGAGCAGTTTGAAGTATCAGTCACTGTGGCCCCTAAAGCCAAGATTACCTTCGAACTGGTATACCAGGAACTACTCAGACGGAGACTGGGAACATACGAGCTACTCCTCAAAGTGAAGCCGCAGCAGCTGGTCAAGCACCTCCAGGTACCTGGCGCCGCTCTCTCCAGGAAACCCCCTAGATTTCCCTTCTCAACTAAGGCAGCTTCTCCTTGCCACCTAGCTTCCTGGGAGCACAGCTTACTCATAGATCCCCTGGTGACCCATCTTGTGCTTCCAGATGGACATCCACATCTTTGAGCCTCAGGGTATCAGATTTCTGGAGACAGAGAGCACCTTCATGACGCAGGAACTGGCAGACGCCCTTACCACCTCACAGAACAAGACCAAGGTGAACCTGCTATGACCACCAAGTGAGGACATCCCAGGGCCAGTCCTTAGTCCAGCTGACTGTGGTCTAGATTTCCATAGAAAATGGTTGGATATTCCCTGAGCTGGGAAGGCTTCTGAGATCTGTGTCTATAAAACTGCCAAGAAGACAGGGCAGTAAAATTTAGAGATGGTCAATGGGTCCTTATAGGAGCTTGGGGTTTATGGGGAACAAACTTGGAGAGTGGACTGATGGGAGAGGCCTCAAGAGAGATAACTGAATTGCACTGAGCTCAGATGCTTGCGTGTCCCCAGAAATGGAATTCATACCTGAACACGCCCTCACACACATACCAAATGGAAGCAGTCACCTTTTGGCTCAGAATGAACGTTCCTCTAGAATTTTCACCCATGCTGCACATGGAATCTAACTTCCCAGTACGCACATACAAGGGGTGTTGGCCTCATTGTTCCTTTCAACATCAGCTTTGATTGTTCCTCCAGGCACATGTCCGGTTCAAGCCAACACTCTCCCAGCAACAAAATTCTCAAAATGAGCAGGACATAATCCTGGACGGGAACTTCATTGTCCGCTATGATGTAGACCGGTCTGTCTCTGGAGGTTCCATCCAGGTAGGTAGACTCCAGGCAAGGACAGTGAAACCTCACAGTCTGCCATGCCTTCAGACAACTAAGCATGGATGTTCTACAAGAGGAAAATGATGGCTCCTCACTGTGCACTAGGGGCTGGGTCACACAGAAAGTAGGTGGTTCAGTTGTGGTGGTCCTGAATTCCAATCCCTTTCTGGAGGCAGAAAAGAACTCCTTTGTGGGGTTACCTCTTTTCATTGCTGTCCAGAGGCCCTTAGCTCAGTCTGCTATGTGGGTAGAGCAGCTGTGTTCCTCACTTGTGCTTCCCCTTGCTCCTTGTTTTCCCAGCATTCCCTCTTGATGAATATTTGGTTCATTGTGTCTTTTAGTATTAGCCACTTCAAATACTAAAACGGGAAAAGTTATGGAGAGAGTTGTAGGGTTATACATGAATATGGAAGTCTTCTGTTAGCAAGGGGCTGAGTTGTGGGAAATCGTGAGGATTTGGGGGAGCTATGGAGCTGGGATGGAGAGGGGTCATGAAAAGGGAACTAGGAACCAGAGATTTGGGACGAAGGGGCCTAACAGAAACAGGGCTGGGCTGAAGTTCTGATCACCTGAGTGTGGTCTCACTGCTCACAGATTGAGAACGGCTATTTTGTGCACCACTTTGCCCCTGAGGACCTTCCTACAATGCCCAAGAATGTGATCTTTGTCATTGATAAAAGTGGATCTATGACAGGCAGGAAAATCCAGCAGGTAGGTTTCCTGGACCATGAGATCAGCAGCCTAACCTTTTATGGTACCATGGGTGGGGGTTTCCTGAGGTCAAGTCTGGTCCAAAGCATAAACTATGAGCCTAGATACCAGGAAACTAGCCCATGGATCACATGCCTTTAGGGAGCACCTCTGAGACACCTACCTTGTCTTCTCTCCTGCCCCAAAAGACTCGAGAAGCCCTAATCAAGATCTTGAATGACCTCAGCCCCAAAGACCAGTTCAACCTCATTGTGTTCAATGGGAAAGAAGCCCAATGGAGGCCATCACTGGTGAAAGCCTCAGAAGAGAATGTAAAAGAGGCCACAGACTATGCGTCCAAGATTGAAGCTGATGGATGTGAGTATCCTGCATGGTGGGAGACTTGGGGGTGCCCGTGGTCACGAGCTGGGGTCAACCCTAAGCATGTGCCCTTCAGGGACCAACATCAATGATGCAGTGCTATCGGCTGTGAAGCTGCTGGATACCAGCAACCGGGCTGAGCAACTGCCCCCAGGCAGTGTCTCCCTTATCATCCTGCTCACAGACGGCGAACCCACTCAGGGTGAGGACACTGTGGCATTCTGGGGCATGCTAGAAGTGGAGCAAGGCTGGAACTGCTTCCAGACTGGCTGTAAAACCTGGGGCAGGGAGAAGGAGAATCCTCAAGACCCCTTTGGCTCTGAAGTTCCAGAAATATCCATTGAGCAAATGATTCTTTTCTCATCCTCTTCCCAACTTCATGAGTCTAGGGGAGACCAATCCCACAACTATCCAGAGGAATGTACAGGAAGCCATAAACAACCGATACAGCCTCTTCTGCTTGGGCTTCGGTTTTAATGTCCACTACCCTTTCCTGGAGAAGCTGGCACAGGACAATGGTGGCCTGGCCCGGCGCATCTACGAGGACTCAGATTCTGCCCTGCAGCTCCAGGTACCAGTTTGATCCAACGTGGGATACAGATGGTCAGGCAGACCCTGTTTGCCTTTGTACCATATTCCCCTGCCACCCTGTAGGACTTCTACCAAGAAGTAGCCAATCCGTTGCTGTCGGCAGTGAGCTTTGAGTACCCCAGTGATGCTGTGGAGGTGGTCACGCAGGACAACTTCCGATACCACTTTAAGGGCTCAGAGATGGTGGTAGCTGGGAAGCTCCAGGCCCAGGGTCCTGATGTCCTCACAGCCAAAATCAGCGCGAAGACAGTGAGTATGATTGAACATCCGGGAGCCAAGGGGTGTTGGGGCTGTCTGGGCAGCCGCCTCACTCACAGCCCAAGGCACTGGGCTCAAGTCCCAGTCATACCAAGTTCCAGCTGATTGGTCCTGAGTGACTCTCAAAGGACCCTTCTCCTCAGGTTTTCCTGAAGGACACCAGCCCCAGCTGCGTTGGTTCATGGTAGAAATCCAATAAACAATGTCGTGATGCTCATGAGAGAACATGGCACATAGGGGAACTGATCACTCAATCTGCCCCACTGCCACCTTACTCTTCTGTGAGCATGTGATGACAACAGGTGTTCCTTCTCAACATCCCTCTGTCCTCATACTAGACCTTTGAGGGTGTGGGTAGGACAAGAGCTATTCCATTTCATAGGTGAGCAGACCAAGGTCCAGGCAGGACAGACAACATATGCTGCTCTCCTCTGCTTCTAGGACACCTCATAGAGCCCCAACCTCGCTTGGACTTCTCTGCCCCTGGGTGCAAGAGGGTCAGCCTGTGATGTCACAGATAAAACAGAACTGTAGGAGGAGGCCGCTAGTTTCATTCCTGGCTGCTCAGCCCCAAAATAACCACACAGATGCTGTATTAATTAAATCACTGCTTGGCCCATTAGCTCTAATTTCATATTGGCTAACTCTTACATATTAATTTAACCCATTTCTATTAATCTGTGTATTGCCACGTGACTGTGGCTTACCAGCTAAAGTTCCAACTGGCATCTGTCTCTGGCTGCTTCATGGCATCTCTCTCTCCGCCTTCCTTTTCACAGCATTCAGTCCAGTTTTCCCCACCTACCTAAGTTCTGCCCTATCAACAGGCCNCATTTCTATTAATCTGTGTATTGCCACGTGACTGTGGCTTACCAGCTAAAGTTCCAACTGGCATCTGTCTCTGGCTGCTTCATGGCATCTCTCTCTCCGCCTTCCTTTTCACAGCATTCAGTCCAGTTTTCCCCACCTACCTAAGTTCTGCCCTATCAACAGGCCAAGGCAGTTTCTTTATTCATTAACTAATAAAAGCAACACATAGACAGAAGGACCTCCCACAGCACAGAGCCATTAGGCTAAAGGATGTAGTGGTAAATAAGGCCAACCTTACATACCCTTCTGGGACAGACAACTTGTACAGAAGTAGAGTGACCGCCTGGAATGTTCCTGACAGTACGTGCCCAGGAATTCAGCAAAAGGTCTGCTGAGATGAATGATAAGTAAGGGGGCGTGTAACCCAGAAGTGAGGAAGAGTTGTTGGGCACATATGCCAGCAGGGCACCTTGCCTGCAGAGAATGACAGTGGGGATGGAGGGCCCAGGGCCTCATCTCAGACACAGTCAAGTGTAGGACTGTTCCTGAAGGCTGTGTGGCCAAGCAACCTGTCTTTAGACCAAGTTCCATCACCTCTCAGAGGTGAGAAGTAGGAAAATTGCTTAAAGCTCTTGTGCCTCAGTTTCCCCCAATTACAAATGTGACCACCTCACATGTCTACCAGTCCCATGTAAACACGAACGTAACTCATACTTCAAACATAAGGATGGATCTGCTCACTCTCTTCTTCTTTAGTATTGAGGATTGAATCTAGGGCCCTAAGGAAATACTCTACCACTAAACTATATCCCCAGTCCTCTTTTTACTTTTTATTTTGAGATAAGACCTTGGTAAGTTTCCCAAGATGGCCTCGCACTTCCTCTGTAACCCAGGCAGGCCTTGAATTTTTAATCCTCCTGCATCAGTCTCCCAAGGAGCTAGAATCACAGGCTTGTGCCAATACACTCAGTTCTTGGATAAGCCCAAGAAAACGTTAGTCTATTCAAAATTAATTTAAGGAAAAACATCAAGTAAGTAGTAACTTTACTGTGTAGATAGAGAAAAACCTCATGTCTGTGACCCTCATGCACCAAAACCCTGGCAAGACAGACCCTAGGTAAGAGCCAGGAAGAGACCCGTGCCAGCAGGATGGGCAGAAGATTGTGCAGGGTCTCTTAGCTACCCTTCTGAGGGAGAGGCTTGGCACACCTTTGCTCTCAGCCCCATTGCCTAGGCTGCCAGCTGGGCCAAACTAAGCCCATGACTGCCTTTTCCCTGGACAGAAAGCAGCCAGACCACAGAGAGGTGCACAGTATCCTGCCATCGCCCCCAGGGCCAGCCCCAGCAGAGGGGCGATGTGGAGCAGACAGACTTGTTGGTGCTCTGACCTTCTTGTCTCATCTTTATTGCTAACTACTGGGGTCCTTCCTTCTCTTTCCTTTCTTTTCTCCGAGTCTGGGGGAGGGGGACCCTTTCTGCTCCACGTTGTATTTGAGACACCTTCCTTCTGCACTGGCCTGGAAGTTGCCTCCCTTCTTATAAAAGGTCGGATGACCCAAACTCCAGGCTACACAGCTGTCTTGCTATCAATGGACTGCTAACACTTCTCCCCACCTCCCTCTTGTCTTGGAGGGTCTATGGGAGACCCTCATACTCCTGAACTCCCTCCCTACCTCCCCCCACAAATACTCAAAAGGAATGAAGCCCACATAGTTGCCCTGACCTGCCCCCATCCCAGTCAGGGTTCTAACGAAGAACTCTGAATGCTGGTCAGCTGTAGGCATTGGGCCCTCACTCTCTCACCTGGGCTGGTTCCTCTTTCCAGCATAAGCAGAACATCACCTTCCAAATGGAGGCCAGCGTAGCCCAAAAGGAGGAGGAGTTCCGGAGCCCCAAGTACATCTATCACAACTTCATGGAGAGACTCTGGGCATTTCTGACCATAAACCAACAGCTTGAGCAGATGTGAGTGACCCTGACCCTTGTAAGTCACTGCTGTAGGCTCCACATAACATCAGTAAGTCTTTCAGTGGTGGCACAGGTATGGAATAAGGTGTTATGTCCGAACTCTACACTCTCCCAAGGGGACTCAGGAAGGGGCCAGTGAGAGGAGACTGCCCAGATGATACCAGGGACCTCCTGAACTCTCATGTCTTCAATCCACAGGATTTCAGCATCAGGCGCTGAGTTAAAGGCGCTTGAGTCCCAAGCTCTGAATCTGTCACTCAAACACAATTTTGTCACCCCCCTTACATATATGGTGGTCACCAAACCTGAAGGCCAAGAACAATTTCAAGCTGCTGGGAAGCCTGTGGATGCTGGTGAGTGTGGACCTGGGTCTTGGCACCATCAGCCTGCTGACTAAGCCCCTGCCATCCACAGACTCCCAGAGACTTGGGGAGACCCATCTCAGTTCGCCAAGGAGGACACTGAGAACAGGTCTTGCAGCTCCCTAAATTCACTGCTTGCATCTGTAGTCTGGGGCTGGGGAAGCAAGTTTAAATGTAAGCACTTTGAATTGGCAAAACCACCCCATAATACCTCGCTCTCCTTTGCACAGATAATGGACCAAGAGATGCCTTCTTAGGAGGTAAGGGTCTGATAACTCCAAAGCCAGCCTACGTATAGTCTACCAGTATGCTAGAGGCCATGGTCTGCCCTGCTCCCAAGAGCTGGTGCTGTCTGACCAAACTCACGGGTCTACTTAGTCACTGGTTCACTCAAATGCTGGCCACCCCTTAGGGCTTGACCTGACTCAGTCCCCATCCAGATGGAGCCCCAGAGGGCTGACTCCAAGGAGTAAACACAACTCTCACTGTCTTACAGGTCAAGGCCATTTTCTCAAGACTCACACCAGAAGACCTCAACTGCACAAACTAAAAGGTGACAGTGGGGGAAGGGATGGAGAAGAGAGGTTTGCAGAGTTGTGGCAAGAGATAGACTGGGCTCTATACTTGCCTGTGAAAGGAAGTGCTAAGCCTGGCTCACGTGGCTGGTAACAGGCCTGCCACTGAAGATTAGTGTTTAATTAAAGTTGTCCATCTAGAGTCTTACTTGGTCCAGAGAAGGAGATTTAGTAATCAGGGTAATTTAAGGGGCACAGCTCAGGGAAAGATTGCCCTTTCAGAGGGAAAACACTACTGTAGTGAGCGGGCCTGTTTTTTGTCCCATCCGGCTCCCACACGGCTAGCTTATACCCCGAAATAACAACAC
>LOJH01021308.1:0-12299 GCA_001685095.1 Ellobius talpinus | reverse complement strand
GAGAGAGAGAGAATGTGCCTGTGTGTGAGAGAGAGAAATGGGGGTGGGTAAGAAAAGTTGGAAAACCTCCTAGTTTTAAGTAAGAAAACATTTAGAGTGGCTTTAAGCCATTGGGAAATCTAAAAATATCCGAATGCTCAAGAACATATTGAAAACTGGGTCTAACTAAGCAGTATAGAACAATATTCTCTGAGTACTCTCCAAGTAATGCCGCTGAAGACTGGGTCCATTAGAGGCCATGATAAGCCAAAAAAGTCTTCTAGGCCTCTCTCTCAAGCCTTCTAAGTTTTAATTCCTATACTTCAAAACCATTGAAAGTAAATGAAATGTGTGAGCATTCCTTTCCAAGGAGACTGAGCAATATCATTTGTTTTTCTATTTAGCTAAACAGAAGAGCAGAAGATAAACTTAGGAGGCAAAAAGGAATTATGAGAGTGAGAGAAGAAAACATGGATGAAGCAGTCACAGTTTTCTGGAGAATATATAAAGGAGTTATAAATACCAGCTTATAAAAATTCGCCTTAGATTTTTCCACTTTGTAGGAAATTTTTAATATTTTATATACTCTTTCAATTCAAGATTTCACTTCCAACTCTTCTCTAAGTGTTCCCAATACATCACTTCTTTAAGGTTGAAAGAATTCTTTTATTTAGTCTCCTGGCATTTTTCTTTTGGATATCTTGGCTTTAGAAAATTCAGATTTTTTAACAGAAATTGCTGACAAAATCCACAACAGATGGGAAAAGACTATAAAATGTGTGAAGGAAGAGCATCTCTTCTTGAGCTCCAGACATGTTGTGTACCACAGACCCTGTCTGCACAGGCAGGCACTTTCATTTTGCTTTCTGTCTTAAACTGAGGAAGAGGAGAAAAAAACGATTTTTCTACTATCACCATAGTACACTTAGTACTGTGTATGCCTGTGGTTTGTGTGTGTGTGAAATACAAAGCAAATTGAATATAATAGCTTCTAGAAACATTGTCAAGATGAACAAAAAAATTCATACAATTTTGACCAAAATTAAATGTGGAAACATAGGACTATAGCCAAAATCAATCAATCTTTGATTTCTAAAGAGCAATGTAAGATGGCATATTAAAAAATGCCCCTAGAAAATGAAGAACTTTTGGCTTTCCTAGACTCTATACACTACATAGCAACTTTATGTTTTGATCAGTTTGTTCTGTGTCTTCCTTTTGCATCTGACTCGGCATGAACAGAATTTGGCCAGAATCCACTCTTCGTGTGTCATCTCTCTGAGGAGCTACTTGTGATTGTGAAGGAATCTTTTCCTGCTAATTCTTACATTCTCTTCATCAGCTAATTAAGTTGGCATGAACTCCCATATTCTTGATAAGAAAGGCCCTAGGGACTCGGGAGGGGCTACTAAAAAGCTTTGACATATTGACATTTGTTTGAATCAGACATGTCTGTGTTTATCAGATGGGCTAGGAAAACATGCATTTTAATTCAACATATGCTGTTAGTTTCATTGCTCTACTGTATAAATAAAACTGAAATCATTGAAGACCAAATTCCATATGTCAAAGAATCATACCTATTAACAAGACGTTTCTGATAGAGAAATTAGATTGGCATCCATAAATACCCTGCAAATGTCATATGTTTCATCATATATCACTTCAGCAGTAAAGCCAAGACTTTTAAATGTTAAAATATTTGGCAAAAATAAGGTTTTATTTCTTCTCATAAAGTCAATATTAATATATCTTTTGCTGTTGACTATATTTCCCCTTTATTTTGCAAAAACAGTAACTCTGTGGAATATATAAAAACTAAGGAAAAACTAGAATGATGAGTGTCTAAACATGACCTTAACAAGGATTACAATGGATATGCCAAAGTGGACTGGAGAAAGACCATGAGACTTCATCCCACAAAGAACAACAGACGACTAAGGGATGCTGACACCGGAGAAATTGTTTTCCCCAAGGAAGAGCATGCACACTGGTTATCTAATATCAAATGGTTAGTCCTGAAAAAATATATGTAACATTATATAGATTAAGCAGGTTGTGTTTATAATTATACACACATATACACAAGATGTACACACACAGACACACACACACACATGACAACAATGAATGGCAAAAGAGACCATAATTTGAATTAAAGCAAGAAGGGGTATATGGGAAGTTTTTGAGAGGGTGGTGTAATTATACAACAATTTCAAAAATAAAAAAAATATTTTTCAAAAACTGGAAAGATTAAATAACTATAATATTTTATATTAAGAGTTTTTGTGAAATGCTAAAATTTCAGTTTACTAAACAGCAAGTATAGAAAAAGACTTTGAAGCATTCTTCTCTTACTCAATAGTAAGTCAGACTTTATTTAATTTTATGAGGCTTATTTTGGAACAAAGAGAAGCCTGAAGTATATATATTCATTTCTGTGTCAGTATTTTTTTGAAAACTAACACCAATATTAAGTCATGTGATTACTTTAGAAAATACTCAATTTTCTTTGAATTGTATGACCTATGTTTTAGAAAGGAAAGAAATACTTTGAATTAATTACTGTGAGTATTATGTAAGTGATAGGAAACATACCCTAAAATATTCAGTTCAGAAGACAGGCTAGAAGCTGCCTTTTGTGCCCTAGTGATGAACAGATTCGAAATAAGAACAAAGTAAAATAATTTTATTTCAGTGACAGGAAGAACATGAAAAATCCACAAAGGAAATGGAAGATACCTTAAAAGGGTACGTGAAGGATGGGATGATGAAGCTGTTGGAAACGCACTGGACACAGCTCGGGCCTTGCAGGAAGCCTGGCGGTGGGACAAAATCAATGGAGCCATGTCCAGAAGGTAAGGCAGGCTAGAGTTGGGCAGTGCTGAGACCCAGGGGTCAAGGATCCTTCTGGCAGGGGTCCTTACCTGAACATCATTTTGAAGAACAATCAGTTGTCAAAAATTTAGCAACTTAAGAAGGCTGAGATAAAGGGATATCCACAGATTTTGGAGAAAAATTTGGTTTGCCATATTCCCAGAGGGAGGAAAGTCTGAGTGAGGCAGCTGTGGAAGTGTGCAAGTCACAGGAGGAAAGAGCAGGCATGGGATTGCTTAGACGGAGCCAGTCCTACCCTCTATGACAGGAAGAGATCCTCACCAACTGAGAATAACGAAGCTTTGATAGCTTTGGCTCTGAGGCCAGTAGATGGATAAACCTCTGGTGTCATCTACTACAGTGAGTTTTAATGCGTTCTGATTCCAAACTTTCAGTAGTTTTCTTTATATCCTAACTGCAATTTCCTAGCAGACTGATCAGTTCTCAGCATGTCTTGAATGAATTGAATCAAGTTATCCACCTGCACAGATTTTGGGGCTTTTATTCCTTCTCTCCCTTTCAGTGCACATGGGAAATATCTCTAGTTAAAACATTAGTTACCATGGGGCTGTGATGTGGTGATTTGAATATGACGTGGGGAGGTGGAGAACACTGACCAGGCTCTTAGATTACAGAGCTAAGCGTAACCAGAACAGGCCCCTAGCATGCAAAGAAGAAAGGGAAGGTTTCACCAGTGGATATGAAACACTTGCTTGGCAGAGGCTCAGGAAGAGCATAAACCGTGGGAAAGACAGAGATCTGTTATCCAACCCCATGCATGTAATTTTTATTTTCTAGTGTTTGAGGGCACAGAAAGAGGCCACTCCAGCGCCATCGTTGTTTCAATTCTCTTTGATACTTGTGGTTCCCTTCTTTGCGTTTGTCATTGCTGTAAATTAAGCAGTGTTTATTCTTTACAGTATTTCAAAATATTCATTGTCTCCTGCAGTCTGCATGGACATCTAAATCAGGTGTGTGACTATGAGAATTCTGGCCAGAGGATCCTGGTCCTAGAGCTTGGCTGGAGGAAGAAGAGTGGACGACTTACCAGAAGTCGGCATCCCCCATGTGCCACCTGCCAGTCTGGTACCGCAGGATGGTTGGCAAAGAAGCTGTGGCAGGTTTGTGGGAGCGGCAATGACACATTTAAGAGTATGGCTTTAAAGGGGTTGGTGTGAATCCAAAGCTAAAGACAAGCTTTCCCCTACCATTCATCCCTCACAGGCTGCAGGGGTTGATAGTTTTAAAGCATACTTGAGATGCTCATCCTGAGCCTGTGTTAGATGTTTAGATTTAGTGGGTCAGTACCAAATGCCAGCACTCACCAGTAAAAGGACAGGGTTACAGAGGCTGGCTCTTGACAAGTTGAAAGTACCGGGAGGGGGTGTCCTCCTTGTCTTTGAGTTCTATCACCTTCCTGCTTCCTCTTCCATGAGATTTCCTGAGCTCCGAGGGTAGGACCCCAATGCATACCCCCTTTTTAGGCATGATCTCCACATAATGTCTGTCTTGGTCTCTGCATCTGCTCCCATCTGCTGCAGGACACCTCTCTGATGAAGACTGGACAAGGCATCTTTCTAAGAGTATAGCAGAATATGATTAGGAATGATTTTTCTTTTTTCTTTTTTGATCAGTCCTGTGTGGTTGTACTCTAGGTGTCTGGGGAATTCAGTCTCCGGTTCCTTTCATTCCAAGTAGTGTCCAAATTGGGTTCCGACTCATGACTCGGGTCTCAGTTTAAATCAGACATTGGTTGGCCACTCCCACAAATTGTATTCCACCATTGCCCCAGAACATTGTGCAGGCAGGACAGATTGTAGATCAAAGGTTTTGTGGCTGGGTTCATGTCCACATTTCTCTTTTGGAAGCCTGTATAGTACCCTTCAGCACTAAAGCTAGGTCATAGGGGTAAAGGCTCCATACAGGCACCTGCTTAACCTCTCCATTATCAATGAGCTTTGTGGATCTTGTCCTGAGAATGGGGCCTCTACTGTCAGTCTGTGTAGAGCAATCCTCTGTTCTAGCATCAGCCTGGGTTGTTTAGGGATCTCCACAGGACCCTCTGAACTAATAACTCAACCAAATATAATTCAGTCCTGCCACAAGAAGCCTTGCCTGGCTCCAAGAGATGGCTAGTACAGATTTCATATCCCCCATTACAAGGAATACCTTCATAGATTACAGGAAATTTCCATTGTACTAGGTTTCCATACTGGTCTCCAAATGCCCCACAAATTCCAACCATCCCACCCTACACTCTCTTCTCCCAGCTTATCTCCCCCCTCAAATGATCCCTCCTGTTCATGACCACACTCACCACCAGTCCACATGCAAAATATATTCTATTTTCCCTTCCCAGGGAGACATACACACATCCCACCTACGGCCCTCTTTTGGTGTGGGACAATTGTCTACATTCTGTCAATTATGCTTTAAATAAACGCTGATTGGGCAGTAGCAAGGCAGGAAGTATAGGCAGGACAACCAGACAGGAAGTAGAGGTGGGTCAATGAGAACAGGCAAATTCTGGGAAGGAGCAAGCCCATTCCTCCCCAGTACTGGGCCCATCCACTGAAGAAACAGGGTATGATCTCCTTGCTAAAAAAGTACTGAACCATGTGGCTAACACAGATAGGAATAATGGGCTAATAGAAGTTATGAGAGTTCATAAGAAGCCTGAGCTAATGTGCCAATCAGTTTACCATTAATATAGACCTCTGTGTGATTTCTTTGGGGCTAAATGACTGTGGGAACTGGTGGGAGGACAGAAACCAGGCAGAACAGAAAACCCAACAACTCTCTCTCTGGGTGTGTACCTTAGCTATCATTTACTTAGCAACTAATATTCATTTATAAGTGAGTACAAACTATATTTGACTTCCTGGATCTGTGTTACCTCACTCAGGTCGTTTTTTTCTAGTTCCATTCATTTGCCTGCAAATTTCATGATGTCATTAAAAATAATCTGATTAATACTCCATTATGTAAATGCACCACATATTCTTTATCCATTATTCAATGTGGAACATGGAGGTTGTTTCAAAGTTCTTGCTATTAGAGATGAAACTGCTGTGAACATAGTTGATTAAGTGTTCTTGTGGTAGGATGAAACATCCTTTGAGTGTGTGCCTATGAGTAGTACAGCTGGATCTTGAGGTATATTAATTCCCAGTTTTCTGAGAAGTGCCCATATTGATTTCCAAAGTGTCTATACAAGTGTATATTCCCACCATCAAAGGAATGCTCCCCTTGTTCCACAGACACACCAAAATGAGCTGTCACTGTGTTTTTGATCTTAACCATTCTAACAGGTGTAATACGGAATCTCAAAGAGGTTTGATTTGCATTTCCTTCATGGCTAAGAATATTGACCATTTCTTTAAGTATTTCTCGGGCATTTGAGATTCCTCTATTGAAAATTCTGTTTAGGTTTATACCACATTTTTAATTGGATTATTTGTTTTTGATATCTCCTTTCTTGAGTTCTTTATATATTTTGGATATTAATATTTTATGAGAAGTGGAATTGGCAAAAATCTTTTCAAATTCTGCAAGCTGTTTCTTTCTCCAATTCAGAGTGTCTTTGCCTTACAGAAGTGTTTTTGTTTTGTGAGGTCCTATTTATTAATTGTTGATCTTAGTGCCTATACTATCAGTGTTCTTTTCAGAGTATTGTCTCTGATTCCGAGGCATTCAAGACTATTCTCCACTTTCTCTTCTTTTAGGTGTAATGTGTCTGTTTTTTGTTGTTGCTGACTATTGGTTTATTTTTTGTTTGTTTGTTTGTTTTTGATCTGTTTATTTTTTATCGTTTTCTCATATATTATATCCTGGCCACAGTTTCCCTTCTCTACCCTCCCTCAAGCATCTCCACAAGATCCTCTGCCTCTTTGCCCTCAGAAAAAAACAGTCCTCCAAGAGATATCAACCAAGCAGAACCTAATATGCTACAGTAAGACCAGGCACACACCTCTCATCAAGGCTCAATGAGGCCACTCAGTAGGAGGAAAAGGGTACCGCAAACAGGCAAAGGGGTGAAAAGCAGCCCCTCTTTCCTACTATTGGGATGAGAGCCCAAATGAGTCCTAGTCAGTTGATTACGTGGGCTGTGTGTTCATGGTGGCTCTGAGCTCTCTGGTCCCTCCTCCCTCCAATCCTTTCTCATAGTTGTCCACAAGACTCCACAAACTCCACCTAATGTTTGGCTGTGAGACTCTGCTTCTGCTCCCATCAGTTGCTAGATGAACTTTCTTTGGTCTCTCCGATGACAATTTGGTTAGGCTCCAGATGCAGAACTCTCTGCAGGCAGGACACAATGTAGGTTATAGATTCTGTGACTGGATGTTGAATATTTCTTTAAGCATTTCTCAGCCATTTTGGTTTCCTTTGTTAAGAATTCTCTATTTAGATCTGTACCCCATTTTTAATTGGACTATTATGTTTGTTTATGTCTAGTTCTTGAGTTCTTTATATATTTAGGATATCAGCTCTCTGACTAATGTGGAGTTGGTGAAGATCTTTTCCTACTCTATAGGCTACTGTTTCATCCTATTGATGGTGTCCTTTGATGTACAGAAGATTTTCAGTTTTATAAGGTTCCATTTATTATTTTAGTGTCTATGCTATTAATGTTCTGTTCAGGAAGTTGTGTTAACTTCAGGAAGTTGTCCCCTGTGCCATTGTTTTCAAAATTTTTCCCCACTTTATTTTCTATTAGGTTCAATGTATCTGGTTTTATGTTGAGGTATTTGATCCACTTGGATTTGAGTTAGATAATTGCATTTTTCTATATATGGACATTCATTTAGACCAGCACCATTTGTTGAAGATGGCTTCTTCTGTCCTTTGTATATTTTTGGCTTCGTTATCAAAAAGTAAGTGTTTATAGGTGTGTGGTTTTATGTCTGAGTCTTTGGTCTGGCTCCTTTGATAAATGAATCTGTTTTTATGCCAATACCATAAGGTTTTATTGTTTACTATAGCTTGAAATCAGGGATGGTGATACATCCAGAAGTTCTTTTATTGTTTAGGGCTGTTTTAGCTGTCCTGGGATTTTTTTTTCATATGAAGTTAGGAATTATCTCGTCAATGTTTGTAAAGAATTGTGCTAAAATTTTGGTGGGGATTATATTTAATCTGTGATTGCTTTTTTGGTTGGATGGCCATTTTTACTATGGTAATCCAATTGATCCACAAGCATGAGAGATCTTTCCATCCTCTGATATCTTCTTCAATTTATTTGCTAGATACTTGAAGTTTTGATCATACAAGTCTTTCTCTTTCTTGGTTAGAATTACACCAAGATACTTTTTAATGTTTGAGGCTAGTGTTAAAGGTTGTTTTCTTGACATCCTTTTCAGTCCTTAGTAAGGCTACTGTCTTTCTTTCTTTTCTTTGTTGTTTGTATTGTTCTCTTTGATTTTATTTTACTGATTTCAACTATGATTTTGATTATTTCTTGACATCTACTCCTCCTGTGTGTGTTTACTTCTTTTTGTTCTTTTAGTTGTATTTTTTCTAGTATGAGATAACTCTAACTTTCTTATGTAGGCACTTAGTTCAATGAACTTTTCTCTTAGCACTGCTTTCATTGTATCCCATAAGTTAAGGTATTTTGTTTATTAATTTTTATTGTATTCTAGAGAGTCTATAATTTTGTTCTATCTGTCTTGACCCATTTTTCATTCTGTAGAGAATTGTTCAGTTTCCATGAGTTTGTAAGCTATCTGTTGTTTGTGTTGTTGATATCTAGCTTTAATCCATTGTAACTGATAAGGACTTTACTAACTTATTGTCTACTTATTTTTTAGATAATTTTTTTCATTTTGTCTTCCTTCCATTATGATAGAAACAATCTCTAGCTTAAGTATTGGAAAAAGTAATGAATTTACGATTCAATGTAAGCTGGGTTTTTGTTCCCATCACTCAGTCCTTCCCACCAGCCACACAGAGATGTAATATTAATATAAATACTCAGACAATAGCTTAGGTTTGTTTCTAACTAGTTCTTAAAACTTAAATAACCCATATTTATTATTTATGCTCTACCACATGGTGGTACCTTACTTCAGCATGGCATATTCATCTTGCTTCTCTCCATGTCTCCTTGTAACTCCCTGTAACTCCACTCTTCTTCTTCTTCTATGCATCCTTAGTTTGACTCTGTTGCCTCATCACCTTGTGCCTTTTGGTCAGTCAGCCTTTTACTAAACCAATCAGAAGGTGCCTTGTCAAAGACATCTTCAGAGTGTGCATAAAAATTATTTCATCACAATTCACAATTCACAATTCTCTCTCTCTCTCTGTAGATCATATTCATCTACAGTGGGATTATTTTTCTATATTTCTTTCTATATATTCTAGAACTGCCTTACACTCTGAGAGCCATAATATGCAGAAGAAACTTGGACAAGATTCTTTGACTTATATTTTTCTGCAAAAACAGAAGTTTCAAAATTCAGGGAAAGACTATAAATAGGCAAAAGCTATAATGATTGTAAAACTTTGTTCTCTTAAAGCTATATTAACAGAATTTAAAACACATAATTTAAATAGTTAATTCTTAAAGACATTTATGCAGTATTAGTATGATGAAAAAATCCATTCATAGCTTTATGTTTAATAAATGTTCTTAAAATTAGCAAGTATTGTTACATAAAACTGACTAAAAAACATTAAATTGGAAATCCTATTTATTTATATTATTCTTTAATATATATATTTTTTGGAATTGATGTTCATATATGAGCTTCTAAAAACTTATCAGAGAAGAAAAAACTTATTTTGTTTAGGTTTTTAGAGTTTAAAATTACAGAATGTATTAAATCTGAAATATAATTTTTTACAAGTTACTACCAACCTTCAAAATGTTCCTCCAAGTGTGTAATTTCAATGTGGAGGAAATCATTATTGACACCAAAGTTTTGTTAGTTTAATCCACCATCTGCCATTAGCTTTTCCTTGACTCTTAGGTTAGTATACTCTAATATTCCTTTGAGAGCTGGCACAGGACTTTGAAGTGCATGTACAACATTAGAAGTGCATTTCTTCTTCTTCAAGGATTAGAGGTAAGTATGCTGAAAATATATATGGTTACCTGTCTTAAAATTTAAAAATGTACTTTGTTCATTAAGTAATATTGTCCAGAAGATTATGATTTAAGCAACAAGCAATTACATTTTTGATAGAAATTCAAACTGTGTATTTATGTAGGCTAGTGTAAATAAGGAAATTAACCAAGTAACATTGAAATAGCTGGCATATGAGTTCTATTTAATGAACCATTGATTTAAAAACAAAAGTCACTGAGAAGACTAAAAGAGTCATTTCCATAATTCATTTGAGAGTGTTTCCTTTGCTGAAATAAATGCATAGATCAGTAAGGCACTGTTTAAAATTAAAATAAGCAAAACTGTTACAGTTCTATGCCAAACATTTGAGTAACCTCTGTGATGGGTCAAGTCCCAGTTCAGTACTCCGGTATCAGCCTACGCCATGCTTCACTTGGACTGTGCATAATTTTTTCAGGCTCTCTTCTAGGAGTTAGTGTCCATTACAGCAGTTACATATAGTACCAACCCATTTCCTATTTGCTTTATGGTTACTTTTTATTCAGTACTTAATGGGGTTTATTCTCCAAGTTTAGTAACTTTTTCCTCATGAAACATATTTATCTTTGTATGAATTAGCTTGGTTGTATTGCAGAAGGGCCAAATTGTTTCCTGCTGATCTCGTGACCACTTGGGTCAGCCTGATCTTGGCAGCCTTAGCATTTTAGTTAGATTGTGGATAGCTTTATTCTCAGCACAAGCAAAGAAAGCTGGATGTTTACCTTTACGTTGGTGTTGTGCTCAAACTTACTTACAACTTAAATTTTAGGCCATACCTCACCAAAATTTTAGAACTGGAAAGGACTCTAAATATTAATTTTGAATAATATTTAATTATTTTTATGTTTTTATTTTGTACTTTATTTTATATTTTATTATAAATTAATATTTCTCAGAATCTTAATTATGTAGTAGTATTTGATGTAGTCCATTACAAACAGGATAATCTCCATGGGGCAATTTTAACTAGGCTTTGTGTTAGATATCATTTTTGTTAAATCAAGAATATGATTTATAAAATAAAAACATGCTATGACTGACAAACACCATAGCTATAGCACTCTCAAAATTCAAATTATAATAATGGCATGTTAAAATTATAATAATGATATTGAAGCAATGATCATTGAACAAAGAGCCAATATGAAAAGGCCTTTTTGCACATACTTTAATATTTTATATTTAATTGGAAAATAATAACCATACATATATTTTGAACTACAGTCTGAAGTCTTAATACACATACACATTGTCAACTCTGTGCAGACATTCTACTTCATATAACTTGTTAAAAAAGCTTATCTTTATCCACAATAGCATAGATATCTAATCACAACAAGACCAAAGGGCAGACTGTGTGAAAACTTTCCCTTAGAACCCCGACTCTCCTACAGTTTTCCCCTGGAGGCTCCTATGAACCTTTGCTGAGACTGTCTCTGGCCACCGCAGCATATCCTAAGCAGTTCCTAGGATTGTACAGAAGTGATATCCAAGTATTCTCCCTACGAAAATCTCTGAGTCAATAATGGGCTTAGTAGCTAACACCCTAGCTCTCACAACCCTCCACAGCAAGTCTGAGCACGCTCCGAAGGCTTCCTAGATTTCCCCAAGTAGTGAGAAGCCATGCATGACACCACCCCACTGCTCCTTCTCTTTATATTTCAATGCTCCTTTGGGACACTGCTGGCATAGCTGTTCTCTTGAAGATGCTAGCCTCTAATTAATATTCTAGAGGAAAACTGTGAGTTGAATTTTACCCCTCTTCTGTAAGTGATAAGACCCAGAGTTGGAGAAATTCCACCTCCATATTCACAGGGAATATAACTATGTTTAACTTGAGATTTCCATCTCTCCATGTGTTATGCTTCCAGTGAAAAATCTTCAGCTTATCTTTCTGTATCTCTAAAATTAGGGTGGACAGAGCTTCTTGCTAACAGATATAAATAAAGCAGGCCAAACCAGTGATGACATCTCCGTGTGGGACATACAGATTTTCCAGGTGGATTGTGGTTTGGCTCTAAATAAAATATTTAGATTATTGATAATACTAGGTCAGGCATTTAAACAAAACAAAATTCTAAGATTAACATGCCACAAATCAGATTTATTCCTCATAAACAAATTCCCTTACTTATTTTCACTAATACTCAAATGTGAAATGCTGATGTTCAAGCAAAGGCTGTGCTGTCACTGAAAAGGACATCACAAATCTGCAAGGATTATGTTTGCCCCTGTCGTTGTCTTCTCCCACTCCAACTTTAATCTTTTCTTTTACTTTGATTATTTTTTATTAAAAAATTTCCACCTCCTCCCCTCCTCCCATTTCCCTCCCCC